>RJWM01015076.1:0-48688 GCA_004363535.1 Dasyprocta punctata
TTCCCTCTCAGTCCTAGCAAACCTATGCATAACTGTTTTTAGTATTTTTTGAACATTTATGCATATATTTTACATTTTTGAGTATTCTATCCTGGAATTGATTACCATTCTGCTCTTTTTTAACCTTTTCACTTTTTATGACTTGGATGTCATAGTTATATTACTATTAAAAAAGAAGAAAAATTAATAAAAATGTGTAATTCATAGACAGTTTGATACATTAGGCATTGTCTAACTCAGGGGCCCTGTGAGTAATGTCAGAACTCACACCATAAATAGTCTCATTGTGCTGGGAGCATGCATGCCGCAAAGGCTCCTGAATTAGGCACCCTGTGAAGAATGTTCAAAGACCTACGTACTCTAAACATAAGCACGACCACTGCTGGAGTTAAGAACATCTGTTTGGAATGATTTTCCAGTAAGCACTGCTCCTTTTACAAGGAAAAAATCTCAAGAAAACATCAAGTGCTTACCATTACATCACGCTACAGACTTTCTCCGCCTCCACGAGACACTCGGTTATATGAGCTTCATCCCCGCCTCCCCACTCCCAATAAACTATCAGTAAAAGCTGCCCCTTCCTTAGCTCAGCAGACACTCCTGGAGGTTCTACACTGAATGAAGGACATCTCGGTCAGACTTAGGCTGGAAATCGTATTTTCCAGTGTAGCCTTTAAACACAATCTGCACTGTACAGGTCTTTAGGTAGCAATCTTTGTTGAAGGCAGAGGGAGGCAAAACAAATCAATTCAAAAGGACACAAAACAACACTACCACAAATATGATTCACAAAGCAGCTGGGAAAGGGAATGATTCTAAGAACCATAAATCACACAGGTTAAAGTTGCTATTTATCCTTCAAAAACTCCAGAAGGAGAATTTGGTTTGAAGTATTACTCAACTGACAAAAGCATGCATTCGACCAGAAAGCAGAAGCCCTTTCAGGAGCATTTTGATTCTCTGAAGAGAAATCACCTAATTAGGATTATAAATAAGATAGAAAATATGAGCGCTGAGGAACAAAGGCATAATATTTGAAGTTCTGATTGGAAACTCTCAATTAGGTCCTAATTAGAGTAACTTAAAACAGCTTCACTTTCATTATTTTAGAAACAAAACAAGACAAAACCAGAACTACTTTGACACCTGAATGCCACAGCACTATCTCACTGTAACCAGGTGGCAAATGTGCCACACTGAAGTGCTTTGTGAAATGTAGGAAAACACTGGGAAATAGTTGTTTTGAGATTTCTAAAAACATTTATGGGAAAGGATAAATGAAAATGATTTAACAACAAAAATTTTAAATTTTGTATTCATTTTAAAATTTAAGTAAACTAAATATGAAATGTTTTAAGTAGATAAAAAGATTAAATAAGATATTGATAATTGCAACCAAATCTCAATAGTGTTTGCCAAATAATAAAAATTCATCTGCTTCTCTAGATGATTTTATATAACAGTTATGCTACTTTATACAGACTGTTATAACTTAAAATACTTTTAAAAAATTTGTACTGTATCAAAAACTAGGGCTACACAGATAACAAATTTTCAGTGTCTGCTCCTAAAAATTCTTTCAGTTTCCTTTCTTCCACTAGCGTCTGATGTACAAAAGATAAACAGGACTTAACATGGGATGGTGAAGTTGGCCCATGGGTTTTTTGTTAGGTGTACCCATTTTTATTCCAACCAAAAAACTAGAAGGAACTAATTTTTTTAAAATATATTGTACAACATAGTGACCATAGTTTTATATTTTTGGACCTTCCTTATTGTAGCTTTTAAGTGTTCTTACTATAAATGACAAATCTGGGGTATAATGCATGGGTAAATTTGCTTGACTTAGCTAGTACATAATTTATACATACATCAAAACAACATTTTGTACATGATAAACATACATAATTCATATTTATCAATTAAAATGTATTAATTAACTAAATAAACTAATTAACTAAATGAACTAATTAACTGAAGAAAATTATATCTTGCCACATTAAGTCTATATCACATGTGGCTGGACAAGATTCCCTTACAAAATATCTATTTGCTCTTGTCTCATATGTTGTTAATCTGAATATGGCCAAGCTCTTCTAATAATTTATGAAATTTATTTTAATGCAATAAATAGGTTTGCAAAGTGTATCTGACTTGATCCTTTTCTATAGTCTTATCTGTCCAATCCTACAAAACTGTGCAGGCAATGTTTGTTTGGCTATATACAAATTTAAATTAAGATGAAATAAAATACTCCTATGATTAGGTCAATTTTACATGCCCATATCTGTTAATCTGAACAACCCTTTTGAAGGTAACAATATGCTATATTACAAACATTGTCAAATTCCTATCATCTTGTTTTGTAGACTTATGCTGTTATTGTATTGGATTTGTTGTTGTTGTCTGTCTCTTTTACTTTTTTGTTTTTCTTTTCTGTGTCTTTTTTCTCTTAAATAAAAAAAAAAAAAAACAGAGGTCTTCAGTTCTGATAGCAGTATATCACATGCTCATTTAGCCACCCGTCTGTGACTTGTGGCTATTATATTGATCGTTGTTGTAGAACGTTTCCTTCATTACAGAAAATTTTATTGGATAGTGCTGATGTATCTTTTTTTTCGGGGGGGAGTGTGGTCCATGTTGCCTTCATCTTTAAAAAGAGTAAGAGAAATAAATATGAAAAATACAGGTCTTCGAAACACTGGAAAAACCAACAATTTGGCCCAAGTTTTTTCCTTGCTCTGGTGAGATTATGCAATTCTTTTCAGGGTGAAGTGACCCAGGACCAAAAATACCAGGTGACAGGTTCAAGGTCATATAGCAAAAGGGTGTCAGACAAGAGATTTAAAACTTGGTTCACTTTTCTTGTATGGCAAAGCTGCTTTTATAATGTCACATTGCTGCTTTTCATTCATCAAACACTCATAAAAGACAAAGTGCAACAGGCTGGAGCTTTATTAACTTTGACAGTAATTCATTGTAAAATTTAAAGCCCGTTAGAGGATGGCTATGAAAACACATGCATGATAAAATCATAAGTGAAATACTACCTCATTATCACAGATGATTCATGAAAAAATAATTGTTAAAATGACAGAGCGGCTGTAGTGTACACATAACAGCACATACCTTAGGCACATCATTTCACAATCGTCCCTAACCCTATAAATTAGTGTCATCATACAACTTCACAGAGTAGGAAACAAATTTAAAAAGTTTAACCAACATGTCTAAGAACACAAAACTAGAAAGTCCCATATGTCCCAACATTTAAATCCAAGTGTTTGAAGGTAAAGTCCATTGATTCACATAGACCCTTCTATAAGCAATTAAGTGTGGAGACTAAGCCCAGTAAAATGTTCTCCCAAACTCTTATCATAGTATGAAGAAAGAGAGAGAGAGAAGATAGAACATTATTCTTTGATAGCAGCCATAAACTTTTGTTCAAATTTTCATTTTACTTATTTGTTTCAGGAGAATTAATGAATTTGCTGAGGATAGATTTATCAACTACAAACAGCTAACAAACCCTTACTATTGCTTCTGCCCTCTTTTTAACTTTTTTATTCTGAAGAAAGAAGAGGTCAGATTTCTAACTATAATGTAAAATGTATATGAAATGAAAGATCTGTTTTTATGAATAAGAATATGAATATAATATTTATTCTTCATTCCAAAACAACACAATGAACATATTTGTTAATTATTTCTTGTTACAGAAATCATGTGAATTGTAGAGACATGATGATAAATTCAACAGCCCCTGTAGACTAAGGGGACATATCTAATCTATAAAATAAATAGTGAATTTAAACAACACAATGACACAGTAAAGACATTAAAATGAGACTCTATATGACAAGTATCTGATAAGAGTTATGTTAAAATATGAGCCACGATGCTGTTTATTCTTCTTTCCCCTGAGAGGGTGCCTGGTAGGCAGAGGAATGACATAAAATTCATTTTGAATTGACCTCTTTCCACCCTAGTGTGTCCTAAATAAATGGAGCAGAATCTACACAGTATGGCAACACCTCTTGTGTCAGATGTTTCTTACAAGTACCCCCTAATGAAAAGTTTCCTTTTAGTACATTAGTGATCTAATTCCTAGCTCATTTTATCTCACAATATATAATGAGGTAGCTATGCATGTTAGCAACTGTCTAAACACTTTGTGTAGGCCTGCCATTATTCTTAGCATGAAAATGTTAACGTGGCATTAAGCAAACACAATGAACTGTGCATTTTGATGAAATTTCTTATATTAAATATTCACAAGATGAAAAGTTGTCTCTGATTTTATTGATTCAAACAACAAATGGGACTTGTGAACAGGAGAATTATACCTATCAAGATTCTTCCTCTTAGAGCAAATGTAAACTGAGTATGTCTGTGCTGGTTTCCATTTGAGCACCAGAATAATTCGTTCCCTTTGAGACATTTTTCATACAGTTGTGTCTTTCAATAGAGCAAATGCTGAGAGATTAATTGTTTTTTATTTTATTTTATTTTATTCTATTTAAAAGAAAAAAAATAACTGTGAAACAGTTTTAGATCAGGCTAGTAGGAAAGTAACAATAATTTATACTTTGCATATTATTATCTTCTTAGTAGTTATTCAGAGTACAAGATATAGGTATGAAATCTTGTCCAGATAATATTAGCACAAACCTTTCTTTTCAATGAATTAGGAGAAACTAGCTGTATAACTATCCTAACTATCTTGTATAGACATTTATTTTTTTTTCCTTTTTCCTTCCTTCTTTTCCCCTTTCACCCATTGCCCTTTTCTTTTGAACAGTTCTTCCCAATTCACAACCAAACATCATATTGTCTCACTAGTGTGAGAAACTGAACGAGTAAGATCCAAAATGTACAGAAGACATTGTGAATGGGGACATATTACTTTTAAGTCATGTGCAAGCCCCACATCCTGGAGGAGACGGAGAACTTTTAGTGGTTGATTAGCAGGGCTCTCTTGTGTCTTCCGCCCAGCTCATGCTCGAAGAAGACAAGAGCAAAGTTGACTGCAGAACACTTTATTTGTATTTTCTCTATTAACTTTTCATAAGCTTATATTACAGTCAAAATTTAACACCACATACAGAATATTAAATATTAATTTAAAAGAACTTGAAGGAAATCATATTACAACTTCACGGTAAATTTAATTTAAGTTGCTAAAAGCAAGTGCTTTCCCTGTACGCTGTTTGCCTTTTTGGAAATGGGAGCTTGCAAAGTGATTCTCATTTTTATTAAGTGACTTTCTCTAATGGCGGAATTCTCAGAAAATCACAAAGTAAAGCCCACACACCATGGGAAATGGACAAGTTCTTATTACTTGACAATTTGTTTTCCCAAAGCTTGCTAGTCATTTCACTCAACAGTCAGTTGAATCTATTTAAACATAAACTCTTGCTATACTGCATGGATAAAAATGTAGTAGCTTTAAAAACACTTATTCTTTTCAGAAAGAAGAAGAAGTATTGGACATCAGCTAAAATCATAGTCAAAGTTTCTTTTAAAAACCCAGAGGAAAAATCCACAGGAAATCACTGTCATTCCATTATATTTATTTTTTATTATTTTTCTTTGTACCTTGACAATATTCTTGTCCCAGTCAGGTATTCCAGACAGAGGGAGTGGCATGTTTATATATAAGAGGAGATTTATTAGAGGACTGGCTTGTATTATCATAGAGGTTGAGGCATTCACAATAGGTCACTCGCAAACTAGAGAGACAGAAATGTCAGCAGCTTGGCTCAGACCGAGAAGTTCAAAACCTCAAAAACAGGAAGAGGATGAAGCTGCTCCATATCTAAAGCCTGAGGCCTGGGGGACACACAGGACTCCTCACACCAGTCCTAACATTCAGTGACCAAAGGCCTTAGAGTCTGATGTGTAATAGCAGCAGCAGGAGAAAATGCACCAACTTTGGAAAGAAGAGCCAGAAAGTTTTCCCCTTTCCTACCTTTCTGGCCCACCTGAGGCCTGTGTCCATTGGATGATACCGGCCACATGGGGAGAGGGTCTTTCCCTGCTCAGTTTGCCGACCCCTATTCTAATCTTCTCTGGAAACACCCTCACAGACGCAGCCGGAGTTATAGCTCACCAGTTATCTAGTAGTTATCTAGCTCCTCAGTCCAGTCACGCTGATGCCCCAAATTAACCATCACAACGCTTTATTGTACTTTCAAAATCCTTTATTGTATAATCCCCAGACATACATTTATGTGGATTTTACTTTATGAACTTTTTAAAGAAGGCTGCTGACCATTGAGAGGTCATTTCAATTCAGAGGAATTAAGTGATGAAGAGGTTATGCATGAAAACACACAGAAAGCAGAGCTGAGGGGACCCACTGTGTCTGACTCCCTTGGTTCCTCATAGTGTAGACTGTGAGCACACAAACATCTTCTTGGTGCAGGTTGCTTATGATTGAGCATCAAGACCCATTTCCATGCCCTTCCTACTCCCCAGCCCGCAAGTGAGTGATGCAGGGATCACTCGTGTACTCAAACATCATGATTTTGTGAACTAAAATAGGATCTTTCAGGGCCACTCAAAATAATCATGGCATTAGGTGAATGATTCTTGAAAATTTAAATAACCTAGGTTGCCTTAATCTTCATAATAACCTGAGTTGATCCTGAGGACTTCTCTCTGTTAGTGAGTGCCTTCAGCTATCTGCAGATGCTCCTGTCCTCACAAGGATGAGACGGAAACAGACAGTGTGTCAGTCTCAAATATTGACAAAGTGTACTCTAACTCAGAATCAAACAGATAATTCACACATGTTATTAAAGTTCCCTAAAACTCAACAAATATTTACTGATCTTTTTCATCAGAACATGGAGTCATGAATAACTAACAGGAAATAAAGCTAATAATGAAAAGTCTGTTGTGCTGGTAATGAATGAATACTACAATGGCAAATCCATCTGAGGATAGACAGAATGAGAATAATTATAAGAAGCTCCTTGTTGAATTATGGACTTAAACTGTACTTCTATTATAGTCTCAAAACCACAGTTCTACTTCTTTCAAAGCTGTGTACAAAATTATATTGTGTTTTGAAAGTGAGCACATTGTGATTCATACATGTGAATTAAAATCAGACCTCAAATATCTATGGTGACATTTGAGATTGCAGGAAGATACTTGTGACAATCTATTCATCAATTTTCCTCTTGCAGTTGCCTTTGTTTCATTCCTATTGTATTTGTACAACTTTCTTAGTCCAATCTGTATTCTTAGTATTTCTACTATAAAACTCCCTTTCACACAGCACCACAGTGGGTTTTATAAACTCAATTTGATTCAACCACTGTTGTCTGTGTCAAAACCAAAGCTCGCTAGCTGGGACCACAAGGCCACCCACATCTGCCCCCTTTGCTGTTTCATTTTCTAATCACTTACTGAGTCACATACATAAACTGCTTACGCTTTCCTCCATGCTCAGATGAACGTGCACACACATTTGTACATACACATGCAAGTGCGTATGCATGCACATATGGCAAACAGAGAAACCCTTCAACAATGATCAGACCAGAGCTACAGGAGTTGCCCGTTGAGACAGTAACCTGGCCAGCAAGACCTAGAGGCCTAGCAGACAGTCATCAGATGATCAGAACAAATCTTCTGGGCCCAGAATTCTCACAAACACCTCCGTTAGCTCGCTAACCTTTTCAACATCTCTCAGTGACTTGATAATTAGACATGGTTTAATTGAATAGATTTTAATTTGATAATATTTATTATCATTTTCATGCTGGAGTTCGAATACAGGGCCCAATGCATTGATTATGATGCTGAGTCACACCTCAGTTTGATAATTAATTTACTTAGTGCTCTCAGATAATTATGCAAGCATCTTCTAGGGCTAAGAATGTCCAGTAGGCTATTTATATCCAAGTATGTGGGAAGACTAAAATTGATTTGCATAATATAGCCCATAAAGTCAAATGTTACTGATATGTTGCTATTTTCCAATGTTAGCCAGGAAAAGTGATACTTGAGAAAAAACAAGTATTATACCTTAGACTTAGGCTTAAATTATTCTTGAGGGCATAAAATAATAAGTTCATGTATATTAGTTTTAAAATAATACTGCTTTTCTTTAGCGATGGAAAATTTAACAAACAACACACATGGTGTTTTAAGCAATATTATGAAACAACCAAGCAAAATCTTGGAAGCAAACACTTTGAAGTTACTATTTTGGGATCTCTCTTTCATCATTTAGATTTAGCAAGTAAATTTCCTTGTGACATAGCTTTTTAAAGTTATTTTATAAACATTCTCTGAAATTCTTAGCATATACTCACTTGAGGATTGTTGGTTCATTTTTTTTCTTTGTTGGTCCATTTTTTAAAACTATGTTTATCTTAAATTCTAGCTGCTTTCTCTCTGTGCTTTCCAACTCTTATTTCATTACCCCAAATAGCCTCAATCATGCAGTAGCAAAATCAGATCTTCATTTTGAAATACAGGGAGCAATTTTCAAGCCAGTTACTTTTCAATGAAATACATGGCATAGGAAGAAGCCACGTTAGTCAGGTGACACTCACAAAATTCTTTGAAAATTAATGAATCTATAAATCTACACCATTGAAACGTCTATATACATGAGTTAAAAAGAATTGCACTTCTATCTGTAGTTGATTGACTACATGGTGAGGCAGTCATACAAGTAGTGTACTAAACCATAAGTTTAAAAAGAAAAGCAAAATTCTCCTCTGCAAAATGTTGCTGGACTCAGCCACAGTAGGAGAGGAAGCGTCACACAACAGGCCAAAAATATGTCCTGTATGCCTTGCCACAAAGCCTGGTTGCAGTATGAGAACTTTATTCTGGCTAAGAAAAAGAACCCAAAGTCCTGGCTATGCCATAGGCCTGTGGAGCAGTCTGACTTTGTGATGAAGCCACAAATTTGGAAACTGTGGTTGTAGTTCTCTATAGCAATGAGAATTCCGAAAGGTAAGAACGTTATTCGCCAAAGACCTTATAATACCTTCTACCTTCCAAATCACTTTCTTTCTCTGAACTAGACAGGAAACTACTTTTAAAAATAGGTGTTAGTTTTAAGTAGAAGATATTATTTAAAATCAGTTGAGATACTCACATGGATGGGAACATTTGGAGGGTGAACAGATTAGTGTGGGAGATGGAACGAAAATTACAGTCACCAAACAACCACTTCCTATCCACTCTCCTCCTCCAGCTGCTGATGCCAAGTATTTTGTGGATCAGAAACACCGGATTTATTTTTTTTTCCTTGTGGAAATTCTGATATGAATTCCAGAAGGGAATTTACGAATAAAAATTATTTTATGTAAAATGACACTTATGGCAAACCCTGTTTTGTTGGTGGTAGAGATCTTGCTACTTCAAACTCCTTTTTGGGAAGTCCACAAAGTTGTGCCTCAAGCATCATTTTATCAATTCTACTAACACAAATAAATACCTACTGCTTGCAGAATATTACTTTACACTTAAAACAATGAACTTGGAAATATCTTTACTTAGAAACAACCTAATCGCTTTGTCAACCTCGAGAATAGTATTTCATGTGTACTTCTAGTTTTTCTTGAGTACCGTGATTCCTTTGCAACCGTGGAGGAATTTTTTCCAGAACCTGAGCAGATACTAAAATCCGTGTTTGTTGAAGTCTTTTATGTAACCTATGGTCAGCCTCCTTTATATTTTAGCTCACCTCTGTATCACTTTTAATACCTAATGCAGTGCAATGCAACCCAAACCGTCGTTATACTATGTTATTTAGGGAATAGCTTAAGAAAAACATCTGTACGTGTTCAGTACAGATGAAATTTCTTAAAAAATATTTTAATTATACTTTGAAGAACTCACATATGTGCAAGACCACCCAGATTTATATCTCATATTTTTTGGAAAGCCAGGATTGTAGTCCTTTATCACCACAAACTAAGCTATATCTGAGTAAGTAAATACTATTTCTTCTGGACATTTTAAATTGTACTCAACTCTATAAACATCTTTGTAGTTTATTTTAGAGGAAGACAGAAAGAAAATTGGGAAAGATAAAAAGATGATTATGTGGGGTCTTCAATCTAGTCAATATCTGTTTAACAACATTTTTAATAAATGTATAAATCAGTTATTTTTCATATAAAGATATTACTAAGGAAAAATTTATATGGTGTTAAAGTATTAAGAATTCTAAGAAATTAATATGAATGAGTACCTTAGAGTTTAATTCATAATAACAGATAAGGTTATTCAACAAGGAGAAAAATATTATGAAAATATTCTTAAACTAAAAGGAGTGTCAGCAACAATCAAAATATCATTTTCATTAAAAAAACATTTATGAGATTTTGAAATGTTAATATCATAATGCAAAGAAATAATGAGATAGCTATTATTATGTACTTTTTGCAGTGTTATAAATTGTAGCAGCCTATCTTGGAAGCAATTTGAGATAGTCAAAGCTTAAAATGAGATTAGTGCCCTATAAATCAGTAATTCTTTTCCTAGCAATTTGTGTTGAGAAATAGCTAGCAATTAGAACAAATATTTATTTTTACATATGATCTTAGAACTAAAGCAGCAAAATTTTAGCAGCATAATAAATATTTCAGAAGAGTACAATAATAACTAATATGAACTATGGTGAATAGTAAAAAAGTTTAATAATTTGATAATTTTCTCACTTCTGTTTTCATAGTTGGAGATAGTCTCCTGAAAGAAAACTGTCACCTGTGTATCCTTTCTTAAATCAATAAATAGATAATTAGATAGGTAAATTCTAAAATATAATATTTTCCTTGCTGAAGAACACGAAGAGTTATTGTGGCTTGATGCAAAAATATGATTGGTACTGTATTCTTTAATGATGTATATATTGTGTCTATAAATATCAATATATATAATATAGTTTGTATTAAAGAACTTGCCGCATACTGAAACTCAAGATAAAGGGGCTGCTGCATGTTTTTTTAAAGTGGACCCTGAGACCATGGAATATATATAAAAACATACATTTGTCATTGATTTCAGAGATGTAAGAAGTGACACTTAGGATCCTCTCTTCTATTTACTGTGATGTCTGCCAGTGTACCTTTATTGCCTGTGGATGGGAAAACTGAGGCAAGTGGGCAGTCATCTTGTTTAGAAAAGGTCACATAGTTTGTCTAAGGTACTGGAAGGATATGCATACACATATTTGACCTCATAAATCCAATATTGGCCACAGCAGGAAGTAGAGTGAGTTGTTAATGTGGATATGCCACAGGAATTCTTCCAAGATGGAGGGGGATGAGGTTGAGAGAAGGGTGATCTACTTTCAGGCATACTAAGTTTGAAATTTCTGTAAGGCATCCAAGTCAGCGCCAGGAACTCAGAATTTGACACCAGTAAAGTTTTTCTTAGAAAGCCACGATTATTATATATTTGAATGTGAAGGGAAAAAATTGAAATGATTTAGTTATATCTCTGAAATAATCAAAGTCAAATATGTACTTTTGGTTAAATACTTAACATATTAAACCTTTGATTTAAATATATCCACTGTGTCATTTGGTACTTTTTACAACAATTTTCAAAATAGATTCAGTGAGGGAAGAGGCTGTAGGTGTGAGGTCAGAATGGCCAGCTGAAAGTTTTCATTTTAGTGGAATTTCACTAAAATTAGTGAATCATATTCCCAACACACACAACCTTTCCTTGTTCAGGAATCATGTGTTCATATCTCCTGCAACGCCTGTACTTAGTGCTGAATTAGCTAATGCTGGGGAATCCCTTTAAAGTGGAAGGACTCTGTGAGTTCCATTGCTGGACAAGAACTGAAAATTATTAATCCTGCTGGCTTCATGAAAATGTTAGAGAATGAGAAATGAAGCACTGTTCTTTAAGCTATGAACTGTATTTTTTCTGTCTTCATCTTTGCATGTGTTTCAGTGTTTAATTTTGTTTTATTATGAGCACTGTGTATATGAATATTTTATACTTTGTGCAATAAATATTTGAGATATAGGGGTCTAGCTATGAGACTATATGGAGAAATTCCATGACTTGAATGTGCTCTTTCAGAGCTTAGGTGTTGAAACTTAATGTGTGATACGGTGGGATTAATCAGTGAGTCATAGTAGGTGATTAGACCACGAAGGGTACGGGATTTAGGGTTTAATCAAAGAGATGCCTGTAGTGTTGCTTCAGTGACTTGTCCTCTTGCTGTCCATAGTTTGTGGGCTCTGTGTTCTTCCTCTCCAGGGGGAAGAACCACAGGGTGACGTGGTGGAAGAGAAGAACATTTTTCCCCAAAAAAGCTGTATCTAGATCTTGGGCTTCCTTGACTCCAGATCCATGAGAATTCAATTTGTTCTGTATAAATTATCCAAACTTGGGCATCTTGTTATAGCAACCCAAAAGGACTAAGACAGAAAAGGTAACCAAAAAAAAAAAAAAAACCAAAAAAAACAAACAAACAAAAAAAAAAAAACTGAGAGTTTTAAGATTATTTTGGAAAGTCAAGACAGTATTATATTTATCAATTAATCATTCTAAATGTTTTCCTTTCTTCCATTTCTCCTTTATATACACATATAACTGTATGTATGTATAAGTATGCAAGATACATTACTAATTCTTTGTTAGTTCATTAGAAAGAATAGTTTGTCTTGTCATTGTTTGACTGTCTGATTTTTTTTTATGCCTAGATTTCATAACTTGGACAACTACTTCTAAGATAACAATATGTACTATATTGACTAGTATTGTAATATATTGTAATATATTGGCTAGTATTGATTTTCTTTGAAATTCTGTATTACTTCTACCTTTTTTGTTTTCCTTTTATAAATTAAAAAATAAAAATAAATAAATAAATGTTTTAATTCCTTCACAAGCATCCTTTCACTACTGAGTTTAAAGGAGAGAACCAGAGGTAGGACATGAAAGAATTCCTTGCAAAGAAAACAAATACAAACAAAAATTGAAAACAAATTTCTCACAAAATGAACACAAAGTTGTAGACCATAAAAGCAAAAACAGCGTATGAAATCAGAAAATCTCTACCCTTTAAGTTTTCATCGCTTCCCCCACCATGGCTACAGATTACAGATAAACTCTTGTGCCCCAAACACAATCCCTCAGCATCTGATTCAAAGAAACCTAACATGCAATATCAGATACTCAGGGCACAATGATGAATTCAATCAAAACAGAGCTGTTTTGGGTAAGTCAACAGGTGAGGCTTCTATCCTGTCCAAAGAAAGAAAGGTTTATGCTAATATTTTTCTGGACAATATTTCATGCCTGTATCTTGTGCTCTGAGCAACCACTATGAATATAATAATATGCAGTGTATTAATTATTGTTATTCTCCTACTAGCCTGTTTTAAAACTCTGTTTTATGGTTATTTTTACTTTCATCTGTTCAAAGCAAAATAAAATCAAATAAAATCAAATAAACAGCAAATTGTGCAAGCCACTTTTTCCCCATTCTGCTTTTTTCATTGGCAAGTGAGGAAACAGAGGGCCAGAGAGCCACAGTGAGCCAGCGTCACACCGAACATATGGGTAGGGTCTGAAGTCATGATTTTTACTTGTTTTATTGTGCTTCAAGACCACCCTAGGCCAATTACAAAGTTTCCCTAATTCACACAAATCCTAAGTCAAAATGATACAAAATAATGTTATCAAGAACTTATTTTGAAATTGGCAATAATTTGTGATTTAATTAATGAATTTCCTCAAATCATGCCTCCTTTAATTTTCACTGCGGTCATTCGTCACAGATTAATGAAAAGGAGTTTTGTAAGTTAGTTAAAAGTAGATTAGCTCTGTGGGAGAAGAAGGCTGAGTCTGGTTAAATAATCTTTCTTGCAATTTAATAAAACCTATGATGGAACTCTAGATCTCAAGGAAAATAAACTCTTCTCACACCGGTAATCACCAGCAGGTCTTTGGATGAGCACATAGCCTTGGTTAAACAATTTAGGCCCTTCCATGAGGTAAGGACAGGGTCATGGGTGTTGTAGCTCAAGTGTTCTGATTCAGAGCAACTTAACGTTTTAAACAGTCTAGACCACAGCAAGTGACCTGTGGCTTCCACTTGTATCTGTTCTCATTTGCAGTGTACAAATGCCCATGCTTAGATATATTTCTCCAAAAGGTGGTATTTTTCAGGGTGCTGCTAAAATCCCACCATGCATGGCACAGCCTCCGCAACTAGAGTCATGAAGTCAATAGTGTAGTCAAGAAGCTCTTGTTCTACTGTCATTGCCCTTCTAAGTTCATAAGTGACACTAGAAGGAAGCCAGGACCAGGAACTCCAAAAGTGGGTGTTGCTACCCTGAATGAGTTCCCCAGGCAGAGGTCCTAATGAACACTTTGACTGGCTGTGTTTGAGCTGTTTGATCTTAATGCCTCTCAAGGGGTGATCTCACTTCTGCTAATAAGCTGGACTGCTTGCTACCAGGAAAGGGTGTTCTGTGAGCTCCAGCAAGAGGGCATGTCTCCCCTGTGAAATGAGGCTTGCCAAATAAATCATAATTAAAAACAGCTCAAATATCTAACCCCCATGAAGATAGAAATGGTATTTAAGGTTGAAATGTTATTTTAAAGGAGTATTTGATAAACACAAAGGACAGTGAATTAAATACTTTGTTTTTCAGAAAGATGAAAACGACATTCATTTCTTTTTTTAATGGCCTGAGATTTTCTTTTCGACTCAGTATGTTACATTAGATTCTGTATATATTGTTCCCCACCTTATGACTTGGAAAGAACGATCCCCTTTGGCAACCTGAGCAAAGATACCAGGCCCGTTTCCACTCTCTTCGAATCTGAGCCCTTGACAAATCACCATTCATGCCCCCTCAACCCCCAGGTTGTGTATTCTCAAAAAAGCTTCTGGAAAGTGGACAGACGATTGACTGGCATCTTCTCCATAGAGTCTGAATAATTGCTGTGATGTTCCTTTGAGAAGGGACCTCTAAAATCAGAAAGGATCATAATCAGAAAAAGCTTTTTTTAGAAGATGCTCAAAGCAGTACAGTAATAGTTGAGCTAAATTTATAAAGTTGAATTAATAAGGTAGAACAGGAGGTGGGTGGGTCAGAAAGCATGGATACAACTGAGCAAAGAGGGAAATCTTATAAAACAGATGTGTAAAAAATTCAAATATATTTTTATATGAGTGTAATTTTCAAACTTGGATTCCAGTAGAGAACCATACAGCTATAGCTTCAGTCTTGGCTCCGGTAGGAAAAGAAAAAAAGCCACGTGCCTTCTCTCTTTCAGTTCTCCCAAGAAAATATTATGTTTGCATAGAAACATCTATCATTTTATCTTTTGATCTTAAAAAAATTGTTTTTGTATCAGGGTGAAATTAATTTGAATAAGATTCAGGCAGTTTCAAATGAATATAAACCAATATTTATTTCTTACCTGAAGTTAAACGTTTTTATCCATAACAGAGCTTTTAAAGATATTCAAGGTTACTCTGTTGACATGAACATAGAGAAAATTACCCCTTTGGCCAGGCTGAAGGAATTAGTCTCCTCTGCACATCATTGCGGGAGACCTACTCCTTAATATTAAGGAGCCACCTAGGAGCTGTTTACTTGCTGCTCGCCCAACCACCCAGCTGTTACTTCCATTTGTGGTCATAGTGCTAATTGCATAATGTCCTTAATTTATACCCGCTGGTAGATCTGATCACCACATTACCTGGAGGGCAGACTTTAATTAGAGAAATTTCTGAACAAATTGTCTAAAAAAGCTTGTTTAGGCTGATTAAATGCAAGAGGGTTTCTCCCCTCTCTTTTTAAAAATGAGCATTTATTTTATACTAAAACTTTGCAGATAAAAAGCAACATCGGTTCTAATTAAAGCCTATAAAATGAACAGCAACATTACCCATGAAAACGAATTGGGCTTTGTTGTCTGGAGTAGAAATATATGTGAATTAATGCTACATTTATTCAACAGCTCTCGGCGTTTCTACTCCGCCTCTGTTAGAACTAACAAGGTGAAACAGCAAACTGATTGAAAAAGGATAAACTGTGAAGGGACGATACACTGACGTGAGATCCTAATTCAACTGTGGTTTATGAAGAGAGATTAAAATCATATGCATTCACACCTGTGCATCTCCAGGCGCTTGAACCAGCTAACATTAACTTACAGCTCCCACATTGTTAATAGGTAGCAAGACATCGCATGAATCAGTATGCTGTTGTTGCACACTGAACTGCAGTGCAAATGAGATACATATCCTAATAGCATCAACAAACTTTGTTAATTCAAAAAACAATGAAAGGCTGCTCCACTGGTCAGATGGAATAATTTGGCTAAACGTCAAAGTCACAGGAGTGGAAGACATGAATTTGGCTGGGAGAATTGAGAAGGCTCACTCATTGTGTAATCAGCCTGGGTGAAGAGGGTTTGCATGATTCTCACTCATCAGCCGTTTGGTTGATGCTGCTTCAGCAGGGCCCCTGTTAGAAAATACATTAAGCGTAGAAATTGTATTCCCTGTTTGAATACACAAGTAGGCAAGAGTAAAGTGTGATTGATTATATGATTCTTCTGAGTAAACCTTTGAAAAGGACTTTCTTTCTTGTCACTTTCTTAGTGAACATTAGCACTGCTTGAACACCAGAATCGCTTTAGAAAATGCCTGTGCCTCGTTCCAAGCCATCCGATGATGTGGGCGCCTCCTGGAGATGTAGGACAGTTTGCCAGCTGTTCTGCATGCATCTGATGCACAAAGAGCATTCAACACCCACCGAAATACATAAGCATTAACCAAATGCACTTTGAATAGTTATCTTCAATTACAACCCTGGATGGAGAGAGGAAGAGTCCGGGCTGCCATCTCACCTTGGTCACTATGTTATCAAGTTGCTGCCAAACAAATGACCTAACTTCTCTGAGGCCCCATTGGGTGATCCATTATGTTTTAAGTTAAACCAAGCAATTATATTAATTTGAATTTTGTCATTTGTCCTTTACCTAGCGTATACTGCCAAAAAAAAAAAAAAAAAAAAAAGGAGAATATCCTTTTTTCTTGCATTAAGGTGTCTTTTGTGATTAGAATATTATCTATGTAGATGTGGTCTCAGTAAACGCAGACCGATCAAGATTCTGTCCCGGGAAAACCCAGGGCAGTCCCCAGGTCCACTCAGAATCTCAGCAGCACATCATGCAGTCTTCTGTCAACAGCCAATGGCCTTCTGTCTTATCTCTTAGGAAACCACCACGGGTGTCAGTGATGTTTGTTCTAGGAGCTAAAAGATGTGTGAAAAACAAATGCCTTTCAAGTAAATTAAGACATACAAAAATGATGCCCACAAATAAATGGCTATGCTTAATCCGGATTCTCTTACCTGTTGATTCAATCACTGATGTATTCGATGATTGTTTGATTGCTCTGTTTATTTGTTAGATGCTTCATTCAAATATATATTTTTCCAAGAAGTAAACAGTACTCCTACTGTGTTAGAGGACCTCAGGAAGCCGGAGTCTCTATTGTCTATGGTAATTACGTCTAAGCATTAATTTCACACTCCCCCCATTGATTTTTTTCTCTGTATTCAATTTTCCTTAGGCAAATTGACATTAATTTTAGGCAATCTGGGAGAAGCATAGAAAAAAGAAGCTATCATTTTCCAAAGGAAAATAAACAGCAAGCAGCCATCCCGTCCCCAGGAGAAAGAGCTTCCTGAAAAGGAATCAGAAACCACATAAGCCAAGTGAAAGGGAAAGTAAGTCTGATTGCATGTAACATTGATTAAGCAGCTGGATCCAGCCAGATCTGCAGCTGCAATTTACACTTCCCATTTGCATGAGTTAATAGAGCCTCTTCTTTGACTGAAGTGCATAAAAGAGTTGACAACAGTACTCTAATATCTTGTCCCTAAGAAAGTTACAACTATACAACTCCTTGCTTAAATCTATCCATTCATTCAATTTGGCAAGATATAATTTTAAAACAAATATTCCAACTTTCCTATCTAATGACCTGTACAATGTAGCTAGAAATTCTTAACATACTGAATTACTTGGCGTTGTCGTATGTCTCAGAGGTGCAGTGCCTGCCTGGCAAGCATGAAGTTCTGAGTTTGGTTCCCAGTACCTCAAAAAAGAAAACCATATTTAATTACCTGGCTTGTACAGTCACAACAGAATGCACTAAAAAAAACCAGTGACTTAAAAAACAGAAATTTATTTTTCACAATTCTGGATGTTGAGAAATTCAAGATTAAGGTGCCAGTTGATTTGGTTTCTGCTGAGGACTCTCTTCCTGGCTTAAGAATTTTTATATTGTAACCTTGACTGGGTCATAATTTAAATAATTGGTTAAGATTTCTTTGAATTGGTATAACAGAAGTCATGTCCTTAGCTTTCTTTTATTTTTTATTTTTATTTTTTTGCAATAGTAAGATTGAAAAGGATATTGCTTTCTGTTTGGATTTGTGAATTTACGCATTAATTTTTTCATTTTTCCAATCAAAACATGAGCGTATTTAAAGGAGTTTTTGTTTTTAATTATGATTAGTTGATTTAGAGTGCAAGCAATAATGCACAATGTTTTTATATCAACCTATCCTTATCGGCTTTGATTGTAATTTGTATAATGTTTTTCTGGTTGTTGGAAAACGTCTTCACAGTCAATGATGTGAAGAACCTAAAAAAGTATAAAGAACTCAAATAACATTGTCTATGACTTCACTACCATATGTATTCTTCTCAAATGGCTTTTTATAAATTTGATTTTGTGAAATCAATGTCATACTGCATATAATTTATGTAATTTTATTTTTTAAACTTTAGTAGTATGCTGAGATACTCTATCACTAAGTTAATTATTTAAAAATCTACCTTTAAACTGTGACAAATTAAATTTGTAAAACTATGGCTAACGTTGCAATTGAAACACTTTTGTGGTAGATGTTACTGCTTGTTCTTCACAACTATAACAAGGATTCTTTTAAATATATTTTTGGAAAATATTTTTATTATGGAAAATAGCTTTTAGGATTGAATTACTATGGAGCTGTGTTCCAAATAAGGTGTCATTGACATTTTATATTAGATGGATATTAATATTAGAAAATCTGTCTTTCTTCCTTCCTTCCTTTCTTTTCTTTCTTTCTTTTTATTTTTTTTTCTTGGTCTCAGAAACTGAACTCATGACTTCATGTTTGCTAGGCCGGCACTGTTCCACTGATGTATCCCTGGCCTCTGGAAAATCTTTATTGAGCATTCATCTGTTTTCTACAGTCACAAACAACTCAAGGGTTGCTGGAAAATAGCAAAAACACTCTTGCCACAGTTAAATGACATATATATATATATATATATATATATATATATATATAATTTATGTTACAGTTAACAATTACAAGAGTGTTTTTACATATATTCATTATTACATGAGATGTATATGTAATATGTGTATATGTGATACATGCGTATCAAAGTGATTTCTGATAAACCTTATATTAACACTATTTTATTTCTGTTTTAAATGTCAAAATCACATAAACATAAGAATACAGCAAAAGAATGAAAAACAAACAGCAGTAGTGATCTAAACAAAGCACATCACATGTACCTAATTATTTACCCAATAATCAATTTTCATGGTCATATCAGAACAAGTCATAAAATTTTTTCAAGCACATTTGGTAGCATTTCGAACACACATTTACCCGAAAGTAGCTCAAATTTGCAAACTGTCAAGTCCATTTGCATCGCAATAGTTTTCTACTCATGAAAATAGTGCCCCTTCCATAACTGTTAAGCCAATATTTTGTTGTACAAAAAGTATAAAAGCATTTCTCTTTTATTATGTTATATTCATTGCTTGCTAACAGAAATTGTATGCAAATAATTCTAAGTTTTACTTCAAAGAGCTTATATGAGACACCCAGGATTAATGGGAGAATCAGTTGAGATTTCTTTGGATGCCAGAGACAAACAACTCACCGACTCACACTTCAGCTCAGTGAAAGGTCTAGGAAAGTTGCCAAATCCAGGCACTGAAGGGTGCATGTGATGTCATAGGATTTCTCTCATTCACTCCTTGCCTCCTTCCCTTCCTCTTACTCCTTATTCCTTCCTCGTTTTTTTCCCTCTGTCTTTCTGCTTTAATTTTCTTGGTGAAAGGTCTATTCTTAAGCAAAGTAATTGTTAATCCTGAAATGTCAGCTCATATGGATTAAGAAACAACCAGGGAATTAGTGAAGCACATTTGTAAGTGTGTCTGTGTGGGTCATGGAAGCATGACTTTGAGTACAATTTCTAGTCCTTATCTGCTTCCTCTCTGGCACTGTCCCACTGCTCTGATTCCAGGCCTCCATGAATTTATCACCTTCGCTCTGCAATGTCTTTCAGTATGATGTTCCTTCCTTGAAGCCAGCTAACCATGAGCTCAACCTCCTGAAACCATAAGCCAAATTAAGCCTCACCACTTTTGTGGTGGGTGGGTGCTGTGTCCCAGTAATAGGAAATTTGACTAATACAGGCAGTGTGTTTTCTCAGTGGCAGTAGAAGAGACAGCTATTGGTTCTTCTTTTTTTTTTTTTTTCACATGGGCCTTGATATCTAAAGGTGAAAGGAAATAGAACATTTTTAGTTTTGTCAATAGAACAGCTTCAATCTCTGTGTGCTCTTATTCAAGTCTTCTTCTCCCAGGATCTCTCAAGAGAAGGGTAAAGAAAGAGGGAGAAAGCTGGTCCCTTAGCTCACTGATGGATGTGGTCATTTCTAAAAGCAAAGAGATGGTTCTTTTTTCAGAAGTGGAAAAGAATGTAAGAAGGGTAGGAAAAGCAGAGAACCTACACAAATGATCGAATAAGAGCAGAAAGCATGTTTTTCTAGGCAGGATCTGTACAAGGTCCTCCAGACAAAGAGTGAGTTAGTGGCTGTATTATTTTCTTAAAGCATTTTTTTAAAGAAGTGTCTGCTTTTACTCCTACATTAGAGAATCAGCCATCCATGAAGATGAAATTGCTGTCAGATTAGACTAGAGGGTATGCACCTGCTGAAGAAAAGCTTAGGAAGCTTGCCGAACGTTTCAAGCCCCAAATGCTAGTTAGCAGAACACCACATAATTGGCAGACTCTTCTGGGAGAGAACTGCAGGCGCACTGGCCCCTAAAGAGGTCTAAAGGAGTCCAGAGCAGTCAGGTTCAAGAGATGAACGTTAAGTAGATCGTCATTGCCTTACTGCTGATTTTAGATGACAGACACTGTTGAGAAAACAAGAGACTTGAAAAAATAAAACTGAGAGTAAATCCATGTGTCTTTCTGGTTCTTTTTTTTTTTTTTTTTTTCCTGAGAAACCTTCCTAAAACACTTAGGTCGAATTAAGGGGACTTCAGAGACCAAATTTCACACAATGCAAAAATGAAAATAAAAGAAAGAAAGAAAAGGAATTCAGTTTATTGCTTTCCTGGGAGTAAAAAACTGAAATTCCACTAATGCTAATCACTCAGCAGAGTACAACAGAAGTTTATGAACAGTTCAAAATTGAGAATTTAAAAAAATAAATATTTGCTCGTTGATGGTGCTAAAAATCTTACTGGAAGTGTGTTATATCAACAAGATAAGGAAAACCCTAGTCCTTGAAAATAAAGACTTGAGTGAATTTCAACCCTTTAGATCTTCTAATAAGATATTCCCTTTCACAGGCAGGATATGAAGAAATTCTCTTCCCTGACTAGATTGTCTTCTACCTTGAACATGCATCTAATCACTCTTATAACTTTATCTTCTCATTTCTCCTATGGCACTTATTATTTGAATTGCAGCATGTGTGTTTGTGCATGTGTGGATTTACTTAACATTGATCTATGTATCTCCTTTTAAATTGCATTTTCCAGGAAAAGAAGACATTTTCTCACTTACAGAAAAATCACATAAATGAAAACAAATAAATAAGGAACTAAGTCTCTATGAGGAATCTCATCCTTGGCTCATGTCTGAAGATGGAAAATATAGGAAAGAAAAAGAAACAGACCTTAGGTATGGCTGGAGAGGCAATTAGAAATTGGGCAAGAAGGATAGAACAGGTAAAACTCTTGAAGACATTGGTGTAGGCGGAGAATTTATGAATAAAAGCCAGATTGCACAGGAACTATCAGAAAGAATCAACAAATGGGATCTCATCCTACTGAAAAACTTTTGCATAGCAAGAGAAACCACCAACAGAGTGAAGGGACAACCCACAGTCTGGGAGAAAATGTTTGCCAGCTGTCCCTCAGATAAAGAATTACTACTGAGAACGTATAAAGAACTCAAAAAAAATCAGCCCTGCCAGACTTAAAGACCCAATCCAAAAATGGGCATCTGAGATAAACACACACTTTTCAGATGAAGAAGCTCAAACAGCAAATAAATGAAAAAATGCTCAACAGAATTGGTCATTTGAGAGATGCAAATTGAAACAACACTGAGATTCCACCTCACCCCAGAAAGAATGGCTAGTAATAAAAAGTCAACCAATAACAATTGCTGGAGGGGATGTGGGGAAAAAGGAACCCTTCTACACTGTTGGTGGGAATGCAGGCTGATGCAACCATGGTGAAAGTCAGTGTGGAGATTCCTCAAAAAGCTAGGATTGCCGGGCATGGTGGCGCACGCCTTTAATCCCAGCACTCAGAGGCTGAGGTAGGTGGAGCATTGTGAGTTGGAGGCTGGCTTGGGCTACCACATCAGTGCAAGGCTGGCCTGAACTACAACGTGACCCTGTCTCAGAAAACTAGGGTCAGGAATTTGGCTCAGTGGCTTAAGCGCCTACAGGCAGGCACGAGTTTGTGAGTTCAATCCCCTGTGCCAAAAAACAAAAACAAAAACAAACGTAGGATTAGAGGTCCTTTTGACCCAGCTATTTCCCTTCTGGGTATCTTCCCAAAAGAATTAAAAACATCCTACCACAGCGATATATGTGCACCAATGTTTATAGCAGCACACATCATAATATCCAAATCTTGGAAACAACCTAAATGCACATTGACTGAGGAATGGACAAAAAAGTTTGGGTATTTCTATATAATGGAATACTACTCAGTTATAAAGAATGATAAACTGGACACTTTTATACTTAAATGGTTGTGCCTTGAGAACATACTTATCAGTGAAGTAAGTCACACGTGTAAGCATATTTCACTTGTGTGACAAATTGAAATTAAAACTATGCCTATGTTTAAATATATGCATATAAAGAATTGTTAGGATAGTTAAAAAAAAAAAAAAGCAAAATGACCTCCTTTGTCATCCACATAATCTGTCCAGAAGTAAATTCAATGCCTCCCTTCACTGAAAAGAAAAAAGAATTCTGCTGAAATTTTGATAGATATTGAGGTGAATCTGTAATAAATTTAGGGAGAATAAATGTTTTGATATTTGTCCAATTCACATGCATCATCTCTCTGTACTTATTTAGGTTGTATTTGAGTACTTTTGATCAGTTTTTATAGATTTTAAGATACAGATAATGAATGTATTTTGGTAGATTTATACAGTAATGTTACTTTAAGCTTTTTTGTGATATTGTAACTTGTGCCTTTACAATTTTACTTTTGAATTGTTCATTGCCTCTATATAGGCCAACAGGAGATTTCTGTATATGGCTTTGTGACCTTGTACCATGACCTTGGTAAACCTGCTTGTCTTCCTATTGATTTTTATGTAAATTCTTTGTAAATTAGAAAACCAGAGATGAACTATTAAATGTTATATAGAAAAATAAAAAGATAAAAAAGAACTTGGGCAGACAGAAAGAAAGGCAATAATCCTTACCAGCCTACTGAGGAGGGGAGTCAGAAGAGGACAGGTGCTACGTGGGACCCTGGAATTACAGAGTTGGTCTCTGGCACCTGAGCCAGTAAGATTTTCCCTTGATTTCTCCTTCTGGTCTCAAATCTCTAGAGAAATGCCATGCTCCAGATAGCTTTAAACTTCTTCCCTTTTGCTCATAAGCTCCTAACCATTCATCCCATTCACTTAAGATGTTGTTCATTTAATACTTCATTTAGTAATTGACACTAAAATAAAATAAAATTGAACATAGCTTCTAAGAAACCACAGGTTCCTTTATGGATTGTCTTAGGTAAATTTTCAGCTGGCATTAGCAAACTTTTATCAAGTATCTACTAAATGCTAGACACCATGCTCCATGCTATGGGAGAGAGAGAAGAAAAACAAGATTTCCATCTCCAAGGTTATACATGGAAATCAGAACAGAGTCATAAGCCAATATGATAAGAGCTAATTTTGTGTTACAACAATACTTTGGGAGTGATCAGAAGGCTGTGGTTAATTCTACTTGGCAGCATCAGAATTCAAGACTTCATGTTGGAACTGACATTTGTGGAAAAGGACCTTGTTAAATTGGAGAAGGGGAAAGAGTGCAGTAGCCAGGGAAGAAAACATAAGCAAAGGCAGATACAGCAGAGAATTCTTGTTGTTTAACAGAGAAGACTTTGCTTGTTGGTAAGATGTGTTGGGTGAGTTTGTAGAGGGAACAACTTGTCAACAACCCTACCAATCACACAGAATCTGAACCACCTACTGTTTATTTCTTCCTACACAGACAACGTATCGAATAGGGGTCAGCACAGTTTCCATAGTTTCAGTCTTTTCATGCACTTGGATCTGGGATATATATGACTCTGGCATTAAAAATGTAAACAGTCCGGATGGTATGTAAATGAATGAGCATAGCAGCGTCCCATTAAAACTTTATTTATAAAGACAAGCAACCATCCAGAGGCCATTAGTTTACTACTTGTGCATGATGTCATGCAGTAGATTATAACCTTTTGCTTGGGAGATCAAGGAAGGGTTCTAATATTTCAGGGCTGTGATCCAGGTCAAAAGTTCTCATGTGAATCTGAATGAGGTGCCCATGAGTTTAGAACTGTTAAGGGAGATTTATGGTTTGACTAATTTTTACATCACAACTGTAAAAACATTTTAATTCAAAGAAAGTAGCTAGTGAAGTTTGCAGAGCAGTAAAGTTTCAAGCCCCTCTCCCAGTTTTTCTTTTCTGTCTCACCAATTTTTGTAAAAACTGAGAAAATGTTCTCTAACAAAATGTCACTTTCTGTTTTTCAAAGATGCTCTAGATTTGCATTTTCTTTAGATGATGCCTTCACAACTTCATTTCATTTTAAAATCTGTTCAGAACCACAAAGTGGTGGGAGAAACCTTTTTGGGAAAGAACAGGTGGGAAGATTGAGTAGCAAAGAAATCAATGTAGTTTTCCCTAGAGCTTCCTGGGTAAAGCACGGCAAATTCAGATAAGTGGCTCTACTTGTCACAAGACAGTCAGTTGTGTCTTCACAATGCTATCACCACTGGGAACACAGAGGGGTTTTTTTTTCCACATACTCAAATAGCTTGTCTGACAAATTTTCCCACTCAGTTGACCTTTGTTAAAGCCCTAGGAATACAACATGAAGCACCGCCGAGACCATTGGTTTTTGATCCTTTGCTTTTGGCCAAACAATGCAAACAATTTAGCTAAAGGTTTAATTTATTCCATTGTCCCAAGTGACTGCCCAGTTTTCATTTAGATTTCACAGTGTCTTCTGCAGGCTTTCTTCCCTTTCCAACTGCCACTTACCACTAAGAAAGTCTCTCTTGAGATTCAGACATGACATTCTCTATGTTAGCCACTGGGATTTTTTAATAATCACTTTCTTACATTATTACTGCTAATGGTTTGCTAATTTTTCCAAGTGCAAAAGCATCTGAGTAGGAAAATCTAACTTCTAGGCTAGCCATGTTAATATGTACATGCTTGGCATAATTATTGTCATGCTGAACTTGGTGGTTTTAAAGAGCTTTTTTGTATATTTAAGATATGCAGATAATAATGCAATTGCAGTTTTCCGGATCGTTATACATTTACATTATACTTCGGACACATTATTTAAAAAGCCACAAAGAGATTAAATCATATTCACAAACCATATTATTTTTATTTAAATGTTAAATTTCTAGAAGTTTATATACAGTTCAGAAGTTTGTATGATTGGCTAGAATAGCACTTTTTCTAGTGACTGCAAGTAGAAAATGTTTCCTAAATACACATTTGCTTTTTTCACTATTTCCCCTATTAGCAAGTAGTGAGGCAATCTGTCTCATCATAATGCCATGTTGGAGGTTAGAAGAAGAGCCAGTAGCCTCATTCAAGGTTATTATTTTAGGATTCCTTCTGGTCTTCTCTATACTTTTCTTCTTTTGTGTTCCCTTTGTGCTTTGAATGTAATCAATCCTGTCATTTCTCTTTTAAAGGCATGTTTACAGTTCTCTGCATTCATTGAGTTTTCCCAAAGTGGAGGTTATGTTTATTAAATTTGAATTTTTCAATGTCTCAGCTTCCACCTGACTACCAGCAGGTACCTAATTCTCAAGTTCACACATCTAGTATGGTTAAAATCCAGCACAATATTTTCTGATCCTTGGAGACATATATTAGCATTTTGATTTGTTTTTTGCAGCAGCAGGTTATCTTCGCCTTCAAGATACACATAAGTATATGAGAAAAGAGAATATGTTTCTAAAATGAAAAACTGTTCTGGTTGCTCTGTGACCTTTGAGAAGCTAGGGTTGCCATAGCTTGACACTGAGCAGATGGGAAGTCACTCAAATTTTCGTTCTGTCCACTTCGGACTGCTGGACAGTTACTGATTGAAGGGTTTCTTGACTGGTTCACCGTTATTTTGACTACCAAGCAGTATGAACATACATTTAATTATCTTGAAACACTACAAAATATCTTGTCTTTACAATGATGGGAAAACAGTTATTTTCTGTACAAATCTGACCTTTCTAAATGTGGAGATTGCCATTCATACTATTATTGTATATTTGCCAATAGATTTGGATGTTAAGAGCACAGGATCAGGTAGTCTGCATTTTAAATTCAAACCCTTATTCTCACAATTGCAGATGTGTGTCTATTGGATAAGTCTCTTGTGAAATAACTAGCGTAAGAGAGAACAAGGCCACACCAGCAAGTAAGCCCAGTCTGGGAACCAATGCCATGCACAGGCTGGAACAGACAGACCTCAGCCCTTTCTGGTATGTGAGTTGGCAAACAAGAAGTACCAAGTGCTCCCTCTCCCACCATAAGTGACCAGCTTATCTGGAGAAACACAGGCTGTCATGATAGCTGTGGAGGTGAAATGCAATTGGATGCATGTGATGCTTTGTTGTTTCACTAACATTGCAGGTCTAGGGCCAGTGGTCTGATCATAGGTTCAGAGGATAGTAGTACACAGTGTAACATCTAGGAGGGGATCTCCTTCTGAGGGCTGCAGTCATTATTGATTCCCTATGGTCTTGTTTTGAGGTCCTATCTCATTTGCATTGTTTCGTTGTGTTGGGTCTTATTCTCTTTCATTTTGTTTGATTATGTCAAATCCAATGGCAGGAGCAGCTATTTCAAAGACAGCAAGATATATTATGGTAGCAATTTTGGATTTACTATTGGCTTGTTTTGAAGTCCTTGGTTGCATTCATTGATTTGTTTTTATTGTTTCTATTCTATTCTGTTTTGTTTGATTTTTACTATGCCTGAAGTTATCTGCAGCTATTTTGAAGACATCAAAAGGCATTATGGTAACTATTGCTGATTACATAATGTTTTGAAGTCCTGTATCTCTTACACTAGTGTGTTTTGATTGGTTTTATTCTGTTTTATCCTCTTTAAAATAAAAAAAAAATTAAAATTAAAAAAGAAATAGCTAGAATAATACCTAGAATATTCAGTGCTGCAAAAAAATCTAGCTATGTAATCATCCAATGTCCATTAATGCCTGCTGTGTGATTACAGAGTGAACAAGAAGACAGGCAAGGCATTTCCATTTGAAGAATGTATATATTAATGTTCATTCATAGTTAATCCATCTAAAGACAGAACAGTATGGGATGCCAAATAAGTCTTCACATTACTGTGATAAATAAAAATGATTAAACTAGCAGTCCCTCAAGCATGGATTACAGACCATTCCTTCCTGATTGCCAGGAGAAATCTACATCCTAGAATTCTGTGTTTTTATTTTGAAGAGATGTAGCGAGAGACATCAAGGATCCAAATTTTTGCACCACGGATAGTTTACAGTGCCAGGAATATGGAGAATATCAAGCTGCATCCTTTGAACACACTAGCAATTTACCCCTGGTTACACTGCCTGAGTCGAGTCTGCATTTCTCTATTAGCAGATCCTCACCAACCACCACTGGCAAAGGAACAAGTGAGTTTCTGATAAAGAACTGAATAGTTCCTGACCACATACTGGAGGAACCAAGTTGGCAGAAGGGTAGCAATGCATTTTCCTGAAACATCCTCTTTCTTCGTTTGGCAAAGAATTTCTGCTCACATTTTTGAGGATGATGAGAAACAATACTTAACTTCATAACCTTGATTCATACCCTTTCCCTTAATGGGCCTGAGAGGACAATTGAAATTTATGTTGCCTGATTGAAAAGAAGCTTTATTTGACCTGGACACAAAGTTAGCCTTCCAATAGTTCCCTAGTCACAGAGCCATAAAAAATTAATGTGCAGAATTTGTACCTTACAAGATAAAATAAATGAGACAACATTTTACTGGTAAATAATCAATAGCCTATAAAAAACCTAGAATATAACTCTCTGTTTTTTTGTGGAAGGACATTTTACTTTGCTCTTTTAGGGTTTTTTTTTTTCCAGTAGAGTTAGAATAATTGTAGAATAGATTTTAGAAGTAGTGTATTCAGGAATAAAATAATGCACTGGATAATATTTCAACTTGATAGATAATGCTTGGTTAATTACAATAATGTTTGGTATGTAAATCTTTTTTTCACCAAAAGTTTTGAAATTTAGAAAAAATCTCCTAATATTTATGTTTGTCATTGAAATAATTTAAAGGGCTTATTAATATTCAGAAACATGTACTAATTTCCTTTGAAAGGAGATAATTTAGTGGCTGTAAAATAAGCATTGGCTTTGGAACTGAACAATCTGAGTTAAAGCCTGGCTTTTCCATTTATTTGCTGTGTGACTTCAGACAAGTGATTTACTCTTGATTTTTTTTACGTGAAAAATAGAAATGAGGATGCCTGATGCTTTAGTAGTATAGTATGATATTCCACAAAGAAAATGGAAAATAGAAAAAATAAAGAATTTTAAAGAAACAGAAAATTACTAGGTCCCCAATCTTAGAATTTATGATACATTAAGTCTTATATAGGGCTAAGGTGCTTTAAAAAAATCCATCTAAATGTGGTTCCTATCCTTACAGAATGGTCATAATAGAAGATAAAGGCAATATACACAATGAACTAAATTGAATATGCATTTTGGAATCAGAGAGACTGTGAGTCCTTGCACAATAAAATGTTTGAATCTCAGGTTCACCATATGTAAAATAAACATTAAAGTTTAAACATTTACAGCTCTTGGTATATTTATTTAAGACTGTTATACAGTTATAGTAGATGCCCCTTATGTAATATTTGCACTTGGACCTGCATATTGGTGATCCCAGCACTCTGGGAAGATGAAGTCAGAAAATCCCAAATTAGAGCCTATCTTGTGCCACTTGGTGACGTAGCAAGACCCCACCTGTGAAGGATGGTATCTGAACATCCCATCAAAGCCTCAATGCAGTCACAAAGGCCAGAATTTTCAGAGGTGGCTGAATCTAGAATGTGTGACCCTGGGATTAGAGTGTGTGATCAGTACACTGATTGGTTTGGCATCACCCTAATCCTGGCAACCTAGATAGAGAATAAAAGGGACAGAAAGACTCAGTTAAGGTCTGTTGTTGACTTTGCTGTCTTCTGCTCACCTTGAACTATTTTGCAAAGTTGCCTTGCCCTGGACCCAGCCAATTATGGACTGAAACCTCTACAATGTATGAGCTAAATAAACCTTTCCTTCCTTAACTTTGGGAATTGGAAATTTTTTCTTAGCAAGGAAAAGAGCAACTAAGACTGACTTGGCAAGATCCCATCTAAGCCACATCCTTCACCCTTTTCTTATTTTGAGATGGGACAAATACTACCCTTTTCAGTGCTGTAGATGGAAGCCAGTATTTGCAATAATTTTGAAAGTATTATCAGTTATAGTTTTATCTGAGAAAGATGCTATTACCCTGTTTTTGGGGGGGTTATAAATATTTAATTGCCTGGTTGTAACATTTAATTTTGCAAGTAGATAATGTAGGTTTCAAGGTTTAAAAAATCACATTACCAGTTCACGGGTATAGACATGTGGAAGAAAAGCCTTTCTCCCAAGCCAATTCATTATATTAGTGTCGACATTTCTCTATAAACTCTATCAGTCAGCCACAGAATATTAGGTACTCATAATTAATCTGTTCTTCATTGTTTGAACTCAGTTTGAACAATATCTTTTTATGATTTTTTTATTTTGATCTTGCATGTTTTAGAGTTTCGTCGTCTATCTTGGTGTACATGAATGTACCAAAAAAAGAGTAAGTATGGAAAAAAGATGACTCAAAAAATTCCTTCATCCAGATCGATTTCAATTCATGCTTTATTTCAATTAACCTAATATTTACAAACTTAGGGGTCCTACAAGAGCCCCTGGTTTTTAATTAAAATCACTATCACATTGCCTAGAGGAAGTCTTCTTTTCTATGTTTTTCTCCTTTCATACAAAGTTCCGGAACATTAAGACTACAGCTATTGGCCTAAAATTTTTAACTTCACATAAGCAGAGTGTGATTTCTACTGTATCAAATCTGGTATTTATCATTTTGGCAGTCTCTGAGTGCAATTGAAATTTCTCGGAATACTATGAAAGAAAGACATTATCATATAGAACCCTGCTGATTTGGAGGGCAAGACCTTAAAATAATCCTGTGGGATAATTTGGCCAACTTCATAGTTTTCCCTTGATTTCATTTCTTAATGTAGCTAAAATAAACACTTTAATTTGACCAATCAATTTAAAATTAGAGACATGTCCATTCCACATGAAGGCATAATTAAAGGTACTGTGCTTTAGCACTTTTCCTTATTTGGTTTCTTTGATTTGAGCCCAAATAATACAACATGTACAATTGCTAAAAGAAACATACCTGTGACAAAAATGTTAAGTATGATTATGCAATAATAAATATGCTGACTTTTTAATGTTCCTCCTAAATAAAAACTTTCCTGAACTACCTTTGGATTGAGGATTATTCTTTCTCAATCATATTCATCATGTAACTCTATCATTGTGCTGTATTTTATGAAATTTAGAATGGGTTCAGCTTTTTCTGTGATACGGTCCTGAACCATTAGGACTGGACTTAGCTGGGTCCTACATCAGTTTACTGCCTTTGGAAGTTTTACACTTAAACCAAGCCAGGCTATACAAGGCTATTCGCAATGAATGTTTTTCACTCATGTGCATCCCATGTCTTTATGAACATAGGGAGATAATGAGAAATATGCATATTAAACTTTGTCCCTAACTGATGGTCTATAACTGCCAAAATCCTTATAATTTCCCAGGGAAAATAAGTGTTAGGAAAATCTTTTGTTGTTATGTTTGGCTTCTTTCCTAACTTCAAAAACATTGTTCCTAACATCCTTGTAGAGAAGAGTGCTAGAAAAATTATTCATTCTGCTATTTAATTTCCAACCCTGGTTCCTGATACAGGACTCTCAAATTCCTTGGAATTTTTTAAAAGCTAGGAACATCTTTTGAACTGGAGATTTCAACAGATTTCTTGTCCTTCTTGTGAGGACAAGAACACTAACATGAGAAGGCTGAGGTGACCAGCAGTGGTCAGCGATGTAGCTAGTCATGCCCATGTAATGAAAGCTCCATTAAAAATCCAACAGGACAGGGTTTGGCTGAGCTTCTGAGAGGCTATGCAGTGGCAGGCCCAGAGAGCACATGGATGCTCTTCCTTCTTTTCCTCTCACACCTCAGTCTATGTCATTCACCTGTATCCTTTAGTACAAACAGCCTTTATTAATAAACCAATAAACACAGATAAATAAAGTATTTTTCTGAACTCTGTAATCTGTTCTGTTAAACTAATTGTATCCAAGAAAGAGAGCTTGGGAACTCTGACTTACAGTCAATCCATCAAAAACATAGGTCCCAGCCTGTGCTTACTGTTGGCATCTGAACCTGTGGCAGGTTTATGTCCTATACTCAACTTGTGGTGTCTGATGACATCTCCAGGTAGACTGTGCCAGAACTGAAGTCATTTAGAAGACAGCCAGCTGGGTGCGGAATTGATTTGATTGTTGGTGGGGAGAAATGCCACACTTTTTCGTGACCAGAGGTGAAGTCTTTGTATTGTACTAAATGTGAGAGCAAGAGAGTGTTTTTTATTTCCTATCTCAATATATATCCTTCCTTGTTTGGAAAGACTTTTCTATTTCACAAGTTCAGTCTATACATCAGATCTCCTAGTCAACTATTTCTGAACATGAACTGCTATAGTTCTCTTGTCTTGGCTACTATTTACCATTCTAACTTTTCATATGTCTAATTTGTTACCCTTTAATTAAATATAAAAACTATTGGAAATCCAATGTAGTGACCCACACTGGTAATCCCAACACTCTAAGAGACTGAGGCAGGAGTACAGCAAGTTTGAGCCCATTCTAGGAAACTTAGCAACTTCATGATATCCTGTCCCATAATAAAAATACAAAAAAATATTTTGGTGATATAGGTCATTCAGTGTGAAGGTCCTGTATTCAAAGTCCAAATATCTCCTCTTACAAGGTGTCCTTTAGTAAAGTCAAAATGATAAATGTGTTAAAGGGTGGATTAGTTAGAATACACTGGGTGTATTCCTTCTTGTTGGACACAAATACCCAACACCCACAATGTAAAGAAAGAAAGATTTTATTTAGCTCATGTTTTAAATGGATTCAGTCCATGGTCAGGTGTCTCGCAGTCAGAAACATTGTGGCAGAAGGTATGGAGGAGGAAAGTTGTTCACTCCATTTCTGATAGGATACAGAACAATGGAACAGCACTGGAGAGGAAGGAGTGAAGGCCCAGACATAATCACGCCTCCATAACCCTTGCTCCAGACAAGCAAGATGTGTGTTCTACCATATTGTGGGGTGAATCCCAAAGCCCATCAAGTTGACACCCCACCTTAACCATTACAACAGGCAAGTTAGCTAATAAGAATCTTGTTCTGTCCTTATTGTAGCATTTTCTCATTTTCATGTTAAAAAAAATACCCATATTTTCTGAAACCAGTTCTAGTTATCTAGAAAACATGGTGTGAGGAATGGGTTTTATCACAGGTGATACTCTTAAATAATCATTAATCTTTTTCATGAGTTGGTCACAATATTTTGTAAAATTTTTGTATAGCTATCCAACAATTCTGCAGTATGTAATGGGAGGCCTATGTTTCAATTCAGTTCTGAAGCTAACTACCTAGAGTTAGAACACACCACAGGGTTAAGTGTTCAGTCCCCCAAGATTGCCCCACTACAGCCACGAGTCACAAACAGGGTCCCCAGCACTTGTGCCTCATTGAAGGGGTCCCGAGGATCCTACTCCAGGTTTCATAATTCACTGGAATGGCTCACAGAACTCAGTAAAGCACTATGCTTATTGAGTGAAGGCACTTTTATTTATAAAGTACACAATTTAGGAAGTGTCAAATAGAAAGAAACACATGGGGCGAAGGATGGGATGAGGAAGATCAGAGTTTCCCTGGCTTTTCTTGATATGCCTCTTCCTACCACTTTGATGTGAACTCATCTGTGTTTTCCTAGATGTCTTTCTTTAAGAGATTCTGTCAAGGTTTTATTACATAAGTACAGTTAAATCACTGACGTTAGTGATTAGTTTTTATTTCCTACTTCTCCCCCCTTCCCATGGTCAGAAGGAGGGTCTGAAATCTCTAAACTTCCAATCATGAGGTTGGTTTGTTTCCTGGGCGACCAGACCCCATCCTAAAACTACTTAGGGACCTGACAAGAATCACTTCATTAGCATAAAACCAGGTGTGATCAAATGCGTCTTGTTATGACTTATAGAACCTTGGCGAATACCCAAGGAATTTTAAACCATTGCCCGGTCCCTGCTGCTAACAATAGCGATTTAATTGGTCTTGACTCATCATGGGCACCTTATAAAGGAGCTCCAGGGATTCTACTCTGCAGGCAGGGTTTAAAAACTATTCTTTAAATCTGCAAAGAACAGAGAGTAGTATGGTGGTGTTTAATATTTGATAGCAAATTTATAAATCATTTTTGAACTATGGTCCTAACCCTATGCTTGAAGTTGAAGAAGGAAAAGTAAGCCAGGCACGTTCTTCCCATATGGAGCTTATAATGCAGTAAGAGACATAAAAATTGCCTGCATATGGCAAGTGGGAGGGAGCTGAAAAGTGCAGGTCAGGAATGCTGTGGGAGTCTGGAGCAAGGCCCCTGTAGAGTGAGAGGAGGGATGGGGCCAGGGAAACCTCCTTTGTGAAAAAGACACTGATGGGAACCCTAACAAAAATTAAAGAGAGTTAACCAATCAACAAAAGGCGATGGGATGACTTTTCTTTGTGATTGCTGCTCAGTGTGAGGACCGTGCATCAATGCATCAGCATTATTCAGGAGCTGCTTAACATGCAGAGAACCAACAACACCTCAGAACCACTGCTTCCCCATAACATCTTGCTGGCATCTCCAGATGAAGCCAGCACACAGTCCAGCTTGCGAAGTACAGCTCCTGGCAACCTCCCAAAAGGAACTGCATGTGAATTCCTCAGTGAGGTCCACAGACAGAGCTCTCTCCTGTCCCCAAGTGACTGACTGATGGCATCGGTATTCCTATTACTCTTAGAGTTACACTAGGAACTTTCCAATAAAATCATTTTGCTTAAATTTGAAAGATTCACATTCAGTTGCTCCTGAGAAAAGTGCCCTAATTGGCATGGTTTTCACTCTCAAAATGCTAGGAAAAAATGATCAAAACCCAAATTATACATCACGTTTTCAATTCCGTATTCAATACTGTATTTCTATCTCTTCATATATGCTCTGAAATAGAGTAACATAAATGAAGTTTAAAACCAATTAGCTTTGATTGGTGTTAAGAATTGGGTACACTGCGCTGTTTTGTTGATTTTCCTCACTTTTCTGTTGTATATATTTAGCTTAGGAGGATTGAATTAGTCATCTATGGTTACATAAGAAAACTTTCAAAATATAAGAGTTTAAGACAGTAATAAATACTGTCTCACAGTTTCAATGGGCTAAGAAGGAGCAGCTTAACCGGGTCATTTTGCTCAGCATTTGTCACCATGTCGCAGTCACGATAGTGGTCAGGGAAATGTAGTCACTTGAAGGACTGTCTGCACATGGCGAAGTCTCACACTCATGACTCTCATGTTGATCCTGGCTGCTGGCAGGGGGCTGTGTGCACTCACACCGTGCGCCTCTGTACAGATACACTGGAAGGTCCTCATGCCATGGAATTTTTTTCCCCTAGGGCAAGTGATCCATGAAAACAAAACAAATAGCAGTATCTTTTATGAGGCAGGCCCTGAGTCATATTTTATACCATACCTGTGATATCTTATTGAACACAATTTAGCACCATTTAATGGGGTGAGGTGACTCATATGACTGTGAATACTATGAAAGAAGAATGCCCTATGCAGCACTATCAGGATGAAAGGTCTATTTCGTTCTGCTCTCAACTATTATTTAAAATAATGACCAGATATAATAACATATTGACACCTGCTATGACACAGAGATTGGGACTTTCTTGGAGCTGACAATCAGAAGCACTGTGTGAGAGCTACTTTAATATGTATAATAATACAAATACTAGGAATATGATATCAAACAGTTATATAATATTTAATGCAATCAACATCGTATCTGAAGCTACATTACACTTGATGTGTGCCGTGCACTGTTCTAGTGACTGTTCTGTATACGACTGGAATATCCTTATGACAAACACATAAGTGAGAATTTTATCCTTATTTGGCAGAGGAGAAAACAAAGCTATGGAGATTAAGTAAGCAGTATTGTTAATGCTTCTCATACCTGTATTAGCACTCCTGATTTTACTACCGAATAATGGAAGAAGCAGCAGGATAAGGCATATAAATATGGGTGATAAGTATGGTGGATTTTTTAGGGACTGATGAGCACCTGTATTTACTAAGATCCAGTAATGAAAAGCAAGGTACACAGGTATGGGAAATTAAAAATGTGTAATTTTAACTGTCAGGACACTCAAAATACAATAACAAAAGAGGAAAAATATGTGAACGTTTTTATTTTAAGTCATTTTCTAAAATGCTCAATAATCACATTACATATTTTAGATTAGTTTCTTAAATAAGCATTAACAGAATATCTACTGTATGTTAGGTCTTTGGTAGCAGCTGAAACATTGTAGTGATCAAAGCAAACAGAGTTCCCCATTCACATAGAGCTTATTTTCTAGGTAAAGGATACAGACATAAATTATATAAATTCATGGTAATAAAACATATAGTAGACTAGATATGGCTAAGAGTTAAAGACAAAGAATAAAGCATGGATGAGGGATAAGAAATGTGAATGGTGGGGAAAGGGAGGAAATCAGACTACCCAGGGAGGAGCTCACTGAGAAGGTGACCCAGTGGGTATATGAGAGTTAGATCTTGAGCAGCATTCTAAGCAAGGAAATCAAGAAGGTGAAGACTCAGAAGTACACATATGCATTGTAGTTTTGAGAAACAATAAAAAAAAGGGAGAGAGATTAATGCAGAATAAATAAAGGGGGAGAAATAGGGAGTGGGTTTAGATTTAGAAGTTGAGACATAGGGGAACAAGCACAGGTCGTGCATGGCTTTGGGGGTTACACTAATGACTCCCTGGGATCCTGGTGCTTCTGTACTGTAAACAGGTTGAATGAAAACAAGGAAAGCAGAAGTCCAGGTGGGGACTTCTTAGCCATGCAGGTAAAAGGCAATAGTGCCTGATCTGTGGTGTAGCCAGGGAGTGGTGAGAAGTGGGAGATGGAATGGAGCGCTCATTTGAAAATAGCTATTTTTCCCTCTTTAATCATGGCAGTGATGCTGAGGACACAGGTGAGACTAAGGGTAGCAGCTGTGAGAGAGCGGAAGTAGAGTGAGTGGCTCCTGGTAGCACAATCCACGTGCCTGTCAGATTGCTATGGGATGGCTCGGAAAAGTATGCAAGCCCCACTACCTACAAAGAGAAGCCTATTAAAAACAAAGGAGATTTTGATGATCCACTGAGTTACTGGGGAAAGTTTCCAAAGAATAAGATTTTTCTTTTAAATTGAAGGGTTCTCTCAGGGTTCAGGGGGTTGTTTCTCCAGACAGTGATGACTGACTGATCACCAAAAATAAGTTTGGCAAATTCCCCTAGCAATTAAATAAAAAGTGGCCCCTAAAAAGATCAGAAACCAAACTTTTTAAATAAAGTAAGCTTATTTCTCAAATCTTTAACTAGCTAATTGTAGATGCATTCAAGTGCAAGGCAAAATTAAATGGGATTACCAATATTTTCTCTCTCCAACAAAAACAAACACAAGCTCCAATAACATGTGTATCAATATAAAAATAATCTGGGAGGGTAATAGATTCAACTGCCATCTCCAGTGTGGTGAAAACAAAAAATATATTATTGATTGGTGAAGTTAGAGTCTTCTGAAATGATTGTTCATCCTGGAAACATTTGAACCTCTACTGCGAAACCGAATACTAATGAGTAATTCCCTAAACACTTTCAGTGCTTTTCCTTGTGGACATTTGAAATCACTGATACAATTACAAAATTCAATATCGTAGACCTGGAAAATGATGGAGATAATTTAATCCAGCCTTCTCAATGTTCACCTGTTTAATGAATGAAATAAATGTGGGACACTGAAGTAAACAATTCACTCAGTGACACCTCAGCTAATTAGTCTCAATTTTGGGGCTGAAAAGCAAAGAATATTTTAATCACTTTTGCTTTTCTCTCTCTCTCTTTTTTTTTTTTTTTTTTTTTTTGCGGCACTGGGAATTGAACTCACAACCTCTCACCTTTCAGACAGGAGCTTAAGTCACTGAGCCAAACTCCCAAACTCCCAGCCCTGGTTTTTAGAGGCAGGGTAGCATTGTGTAGCTCAGGCCAGCCTTGTGCTTGCGTTGTAGCCCAAGCCGGCTTCAAACTCACAACGCTCCTCCTACCTCAGCCTCCAGAGTGCTAGGATTAAAGGCATGTGCCACCATGCCCGGCTTTTCTCTCATGTTAATGTAACCATAGCTCATTCAAGAATCAATAAGTGGTATTCTTTATTTCACTAAAATATAGAAAATATATGTGCTTCCTGTTTGGAGTCACACTGGCAACTATCCATGTTCTGTAAGGACAAGTATAAGGGAAATGTACAAGTGTGTCATCTCCTGTCCTGTGATAGAAGTGTGAGCTCATGACCCTGCCACCCTTGAAGTGAATGGCAGAAGCTCACGGATCATGCAGAGAGAAATCAGTTTCACTCACACCTGCATCCTCAGTGCCACCCAGGCCCCGGAGGGCACACGACCCTCAATACAATTCTACTAAATGTATGAGTAGATTTCTCTTTCCTGAATTTCAGCCTTATCGGGAAACCCAGAAAAGAATAAATCACATGGATTAAAGTGCAATGACACTTTGCAGTTTCTCCTGAATACAGGTCTGTCTCTGCCAGGATGAACATGGAGGCTTTTTTTTTTTTTTGAGTGTGCATTTAATAAGTTTTAGAATAGCAATGGAGGCTCTTAGAGTCAGATAAAGCAAGAGTTGAAGACTGTATGAAGGGATTCTCCTCCAGATGTGAAAGAGAGGAAACAGAGTGAGTGCTGATAAAAAGGAATAAATGAAATAGCGCAGGAAGGAAACCAAACATCAATTGTATTCTTTTGAAAATCTGCTTATGGTGCACCTTGATTCCAGAATAATTGAGTTAAAAGTGCCATTTTGGGTCAGTGTAATTTGAAATTCTGGTTCTTATGAAATCCAATCTGCTAAGCTATATTCCTAATCCTAATGTTATATATAAACCTTCAGACTTTCATTTTCAAGTGGAAAAGAAGTATTATAAATTTGTGACAACATAGAACATATATGGATGGTTTATTTTCCACTATCATCATTATGCACGAGCAGTTACATCTGTTACTGAAGCTTTTGTTTTCCCTGATGAAGTTGAATTGTGAGTAGTTAATGGTAAATAAAATGTATTTACTATTCAAGAGAGTTCATAAAAAGATTTGATACAAGGGATGCCATGGACCCCATAGCTATTTGACTCCTTTAAATATATTGTCGGAATGCAGTGGCCAGCTACAGCACTCTGCAATCCTTTACTTTCTTCTGTCCAGGGATGCACAGGTAATAATTTACTGCCAAGCAAATGACCGTAATGGAGTCTTCTAATATTCAATTTTTAAAAGTCATATTTTCAAAAGTCTTAGTGAATCACAGTGCAAAAGAACATGGCTGCAATCATGAAGAATTGAATACTAATTTCTTGAGTCTGTTACTCAAACATATCTGTATGCTTAAGTATATGTGCACCTACCTGGAGGTCCACTGCTTTTCTCCCTTCTTCCCTCTTCTTTGCTGGATCCAGCACCAATGGGTTAGTTGGTTTGGATGCAATATTTTAAGGGGAGACAAAAAGTCCATAATTAAGACGAGCGTCCATAATTTGTTCACTGAACTCATGAGCATCAGACAGAAAAGGAAAAGATTGGTAAGATGATCCTATTTTTATGTAAAATGTCGATATACCCTATTATGTGTTTTGTGTTACTTAAGATTTTTAAACTATTGTATTTAATATTTATTTGATTGCCGAGTTCTGAGTATCCCTTAAATTTTGCCCTGAGGCCACCATGTCACTAGTTTTCCCACCTAATCTTGTGTTGGCTTTGTCTAGATGACTCTGCTTTTACCAAAAGGAAAACAAGAAATATTCAAGGATTCAAGAATTCCACTCCTTAAGGTCAGTTGCCCACCAATTATTTGAAATGTTCAGCCTCTCAACAACCTCTCCAAAACTAGTTTTTTGGGGATTTTAGGACTATGGACATGAAGGAGAAAATGAGTAGTCTGAAATTGGTCAGTATCAACATCTAAGTCTTCCTAAGGACCTCAAGGATCAAAATAGGTATCAGTGCTCTGAGTTTGAGTCTAAACAACTAAACCACGGAGCCACTGCTAAGTTATGCTTCCTCACGCGGCCCATTCTAGCTGCGATCTCTTAGAATGGTCTTCCTTCCATTGACGCAGATGTAGTATTTCTTCTTTAAATTTCACACATTGGCTCACACTGACTCCCTGGAGCTATTACTTAACAAGACTAATCCCTTTTAAAATTTGAAAGCAGATAAAAGTTGGCATCCTCTTGAAGCAAGTAATTTTCCTTTTGGACATTTATCCTGAGGAGATAATTGTTAATTTCCTATTAAATGTTGTTTTGGAACTTGAATTCTGTTGAAATAACAACGAAGTTTCTGGTAGCCAGCATCATCATATTTCATGCTCAGGTAGGGTTCTTAGTGTTGAAAATGTGCTGATTCTTTTGCTCTGGCTACTCACCAGAAACTGCTGATGGCGTTTCAATAATTTGAAGGTTTAGAACCAACACTTCAGGTATTTTTCTCCTTCAGTTTGGAAAGGAGGCTAAGCATATTCGTTCTTTAAAATCTCCCCGGGAGATCTGACTATTCAGATAGTTTGAAAACTACTTGTATTTCACATTCAGCTAAACAGAAGCATCCACAGATCCTTTACTATCTCCAATTCAGGTAAGAATAACTCAGCATTAAAATATTTTATGCTCATTCACTAAGAAAATGTTGTATTTTTCTCTCTGTATTTAAGCTTCTCCTGAAAGTACAGTAATTGTTTTATTGCTGAAAAATGATTGTGTGGAAATTGATTACTTTTCATGGATTGGTCACACGGTAGAAAAAGTAGGCACCTCTAAGCGCTTTGTAACAGGTGGTCTAGATATCAGAGAAATCTCAATAAATTTTCTGAATTTTAACTGATGAAAAGCACTCATTTTATAAAACAATCAAATTAAAAATAAGGATAATATTTTGCTCAAAACTTAGGTGCCTTCAGTGTTATCTTTCTGGGGCAGTATGAAAACTACATGGAGAAGGAAAGAAATGTATCAATGTGCTTATTCATTTCTGGGGCCTGTATTGAAGTATAGAAGAAAGGCATTATCATGATAGTATTATATCTTAATATGAGCTACCATAAAGCTAATATCGACTTCTATGACATATGATATGAAGTATTTGATCAGTTTTGGAAAAAATGTTAATTCAAACCATTGGAGTTAAAAGTACTTCAGGTTAAACAGGTTTATCTGAGCTAATATTTTTATTGGGGTTTCAAATTGATTAAAAGATAAGAAGTCTCTAATTATTATTTTAGGATAAACATTCATGGACTTAATGAAATTTTATTTTGCCTGATTAAAAGTTGAGTTCAGACACAAAATCCAAGTCCTACAATAAGGAAAAAAAGCATGTGTGGTCTCGCTGTCTGTTTATTTGGGCAGAATCGAAAGTACTTTTAAGTCTGGCTGTATTCCCTATTTTTAAACTATTTTCCATTTATAAGCACATAATAGCCACGAGGAAATACCTTCAAGCTTTCTGTGCTACTCTGAATTGGTTCTTTCAGGAGAATATAACTTACAGTTGAAATGCATGTCTTTAATTGAAAGTAATTTCATTTCTAGGATCCATTATACATATGAGCAAGGACTGTATGCCAAGCACTGTGCTTGAATCTCTAGATTCAAAGATGAATAAGGCATTCTGCTTATTCTCATATTTTTTTAACTAAGTGTCAAAAAGATAACAATGCTCCAATAGAGCTCATCTATTGTGAATCCAGGGTGGAGCTCAACTATAGCTCAGATATTTATACCAATAAATGACAGTCCCTGTTATCATATGTGATAAAATTGAATTGATACATCATATCCAAAGCAAAGCACTATAGTTCTTGAGTGTTGATTATTTTAAATATTTCAGTGCCACCTATAGTAACTTATCTTGTGGTGATGATTTTGTTTGGAGTTCACAAGAGTTAACAAAATTAGTATCCATTAAAGAGAAGTATCTGGATTTTAAAACAAGGTGTATTACTGCCCTGCTTCCTGAATATATTGCCTTAATTGATCCCACCTGTGTCATTTGTCAAATAGCTTCAGGAGAGTTATAGGTATAGGAATTAACTGGAACAGGATATCTGAACATATTTGGAACTAACTTTTTTGGAAAAGCATCTTTCTCTGAATTTGCTAGGCTCTGTTAAGCAAATTACTGCTGATTTGGGCCCTTTGTGCAGTAGTCAAATTTCACTGTAAATGCAGATTACCCTTGACCATTTTCCTTAAACTAGGAAAATCTGCATTGTTACTGTCAGCAAAAGCATCAGTAAAGCAAGCAAAAGGAGAAATAAATGTGAGAAATTTTTGTAGAAGCCCTCCATGCTATAGTTGTCCAGCATGTCATGTTGGATTCATTGCGACAGAAACGGCTTTCACAGAATGCCCACCAGACTTGTTTTCACAGGCTGTTCTGCCATCTGTGGTATTAAAGAATATCCATTATGGGTGTCTTGGGGCTGCCGTTTTAGAACTGATTACAAAGTGTTCATGATGCATTACCCAAAGTGAATTATTGACTTAAATTAAAAAAAATAGCTATGCTAAAATAAATCAGAAACAAATGATAAGCTATGCTTTAGACTTCATAGCTGAACTGAAAATACAGTTATATTGCTTGAGATACACTTCTGCTGTTACATTTTTTTAACCAAATGATGGTCACAGAAAATTGATACATAATATAATCGACTCAAAGAACCACTTTCTCCTTTATTTGTGCAATAAGGGCATAGCTCAAAAATCCACGAGTATCTGGAGAGTAAGGAAGAGGTTTTACTTTCCTTAAGTGTGGCATTCAGATGGAGCAGGAATTATCTGAACGGTGGTAAACATGTTTGCAAAACCTGTACTCCGAGATACACTGACTTTATCTAACTGGGAAGCAGAAAGATGATATGAGTATTTCAAGAAATTTACTTAAGGCTGTACACCTCTCCTTTAGACATACTGATAAATTTTAGATATTCTAAGCCAATTTTTATAAATTGAGATTTTCTTTTGTTATTAGGTTGGAAAAATCAATGTGTTTGTCTAACTGGTGTCTAAAATCATAGGCTTAGAAGTTCTTTAAATAGCTACCAAAGAAATTATTCTCATTCTTTATTCTTTTTTTCATGCAACATCTTTAGATGCCTCATGAAGCATGGTTGTGAGAACATGTTCTCTGCCTCAGAGGACAAATTATTTTCCAATATGTTACCAAGGTAAAATGGTAAAACTATTATGCAAATTATATGCTTAATTGCTGTTCTCTATTAATCATGAAAGTTTGATTTGGACATGATCCCAGAGGTCATTCAATCACTGAGTGCATATGCACCCCAAGAAACTATAACATAAACTGGATCAATCTGATTTCAGCAGATTGCTGGGCTATGCTTTGTGTTCAACACCAGTAAGTGTCTCTGACAGAAAACTGAAAGACTCGTTTGAAGACAGTTTTGGCAAATCTTTCCACTTTGGGGTTGGGAGTTTCTTTTTTTCTGATGCAGACATTGTTTTTGTGAATTCCTGATTTCCATTATCCTTTCTGAATAGAGAATCATGTTTCTTTCCTGCTGTTGTCTGCGGGCTTGGAATGAGCGTAAGTCAGATGGCTCTCCTCTCTCCTCTCTCCACTCCCACTTCAGTGGTTGCACCAAGATTTCTCACCAGGTGCTTCCTTTCTCTGCTCCAGGGACAGGCACGTGCAAAGTCCATTGGACTCTGTCTCAGGACGTTAAATCACGTGAAGTGTGAAACAAGGATGAAACAATAAAGCAGACAGTTAGGGGCTTTTCAAGTCACTTTAGTGCTGAGGTGCTTGCTAATTAGAGTTCCTACAGCTTCTGTTACAGGATCCCGGCTTTCCATGAGCCCAGAGCCCTGCTAAGTTAAAGTCTCAGCCTGCAGTTCAGTTTCTTTGGCTCCTGATACCTTTGCAATCCATCTTGTTTACTTAAGTCAACCAGAGTCTCTCCCTACTGCCTGCAAGCAAAAGACTCTGTCATCCATCTTCCTAGGAGTTTCCTCCCTTGTCTCTAAGTTTACTTTGTGGGATTCATCCATATTCACAGATCCAGTATTTAAATATAGACTCATACTGACTATTTAGCTCCTTTCTTTGGTCTAAACAAATAAGGTTTGTATAGCATGGGCTTGGATTATTTGAATTCAAAGCCTTCAACACATTTCTGACTACTGCTTTTATTCCCAGAGTAAATGCATTTGAAGCTGTCAGCTAAATAACAGACATAAAAATGGTGAGCTGGTCTTTGTCCCATTATTTTCATAACCATATGATCATATTTAGTTAACTTCCACATTAAAGTGAACACTTTAGTTTTTTGTTTCTTTGTTTTTTACTGTTACATTTTGTCTAATGAATTATAGCAATTAACCCTAACCCTAACCCTAACCCTAACCCGAACCCGAACCTTAACTCTAACCCTAACCTTAACTCTAACCCATTGGTATTTGGTTGTGGCAATTTTGATGAAAAATGATATCATTCCTTCTAATTCTTCACTAAATATAACGATAAAAATGTTGAATAAACCAGATTTCTGTGACACACTAGAAAGACCTGCATATGGGTGACACTTATATAATTGTTGATGGCTTGTTGACAAGAGTTTTAAAAACTGAATTACTACACATATGCAATCACTTAAACATATTGAAATAACTACATGTTTATAATTCTGCAAAGCAGAATTTCAGTGTGGCCCTCATTTCTCTGTGCTTCCTAAATCTGATACAAAATCTTTCTATTAGACCAATAAATAGCATCATAATTCATGAGAAAGTGTCTCACATTAATTTAATAATCACAGTGATGGCATTCACATATAACCAAATCAAGTTTCATGAAAAAGATTTGTCTTTATTTGCAATACAGTCTGCCAGTTTCTATTGCAATGCATTCTATATAGTTTCTTCTCATAAAAACACAGTAATACAAAGATGATGAATCGTATCACTTTCAATTTCTTTGTTGTGATAGCCTACCATAGTCATGTAAAATGTTTCTCCTGGAGAATTTTGTGAAGTGGTATGAGATACTATCTTGTATTATTTTTACAATACATTTGAGTCTAAAATTATTGCCAAGATGAAAGAAAAAATAAAGGTCATTCAGAAATTAAATTTATTTGGAGGTTCACAGATGATTTGTCAGTAGAAATTCATAAGACTATTGTGAAGATATTAACAAATACTAATGTATACAGCACAGATAGCTAGTATTACCATTTTTTTCTCAATATTGTTTGGATGTTCTAACCACTACAATATGATAAGAAAAAGCAAATACTAGTGAAAAGAAAGCAAAATTAAATTAATTTCTACTTTATAGCATTATTTATTTGGAAAAATGTTAAAAGTATACTTAGAACATTGACTATAAACAAAATGGGATGATCCAAAGAGGAAAACACTTGAGTAACAAAAAAGATAAAGTTGTTTAATCTTACATTGAATAAAATTAAATACTAACATTTGGTCATAAGTAAATGCATTTTAAGAAAATTTACTTTTAATTTTTCTACGTTTGCTGAAAGTATTATTTTAAACTGCTTCTGTAAGCAGAAATGGCACAAGTCTTTTTGGAAAAGTAAGACTGTTAATTTATGTAACTTTAACTTGCAATCTTTGTTCAAGTAAACATTTACTTCTAAATATGTAACGCAAACCAAACTTTGGTAAGAATTTATATAATAAAAGTTTTGTTATGACTAACACTATGCCAAGAGTGTTATAAAAAGGAATTTTAGTCCAAATGTCTAATACTAGGCTTCTATTTAAATACATTTATGGAAAGATTCTTTACAGCCTTAATAATGCTTGCTACAATGTAATATTAAATAACTAGAAGAAAATTCATTAAAATGTTAACAGTTGTTATTTCTGGGAAAAAGCATATAGCAAACTTTCCTATTACTTTTTGGAATGAAAGAATTTACAGTATCAGAAATGACTAGTTCTAACTGTTCAAAAAATAAATTAGTTAGCTAAGGTTGCCAGGACAATTTACCATAGATGAAATAAACAATCAGATTTATTTTATTTTATTTTATTTTATTTTATTTTATTTTATTTATTTTGTTTTTTGGAACCGGGAATGGAACTCATACCTTGCTCTTGCCAGGCAGACACTGTGCCGCTGAGCTATATCCTGGGTCCCCTTTATTTATTTATTTTTTTGTATTTCTGGGAACCTGAATTCAAAGTGTTAGCCATTTGGAGCCACTTTTTCTTGATTGGTAGGTGGCTACCTTCTACTCTGTCTTCCTATAGTCTTTTTGTGTATGTCTGCATCTGAGTCATAAAGACACAAATTATACTGCATTGCATCTATTCTAATGGCCTCTTTTAACTCTAATTGCCTATTCAAAGACTCTATTCTAAATATTTTTGTGTTCATCATATGTATATTGGGGAGCATTCAGCCTACAACACTACTGTAGAAAAATTATGTGGTGCTTTGTATACCCAAGTCATTATGCTTCTATGGAAAACTATTTCCACAGTACTAATGAAAGATGGTAGGCTATATGACTCTTCCTGACCAAGAAGTATTGTTGGACTCTATTGTATTGTTGCATGCTTTCTTGGGTCACTGTACACGTGTTGAGGAGGACTATGTCTTAGATTGTACCATCCAGTGGAATGAGCTGGTGGGACAAAAGGTGAACACATGGATTTCCACATGTCTTCCTATAAAAACCAAAAATGGTGTATCATTTATATATGGCTCTCCTTGTGATGCTAAGGAAATTTAACTTGACCAACTCAGTATTTCTGGTATAGTAAGAAAAGCAATTAAGCACTACAAATAGTTATGAGTGGCAAGTCACGAGAAGCAAGTCACTCTCAAAGAAAACTTATGGCACATCTAAAAAAGAGGTTTAATACTTAGGTGAGAGAGGGTTCCTCCCATAACACAAAAAATGGGTTTTCATATGTGAATGGTTAGCCTGGCTGTGCACACCTTAGTTTAGGACTCCCTCGCCAAGGATCTGAAAAGAAGCATTTTACATAGACCACTAGAGTATTCTCTCTCTTAAGATAAAAGATGGAATTGAGGCAAAGAATTGTCAAAAAGAGATGACAGCTTTTCTGAGAAACTATATTAAATACAGAAGTAAATAAATACATGTGTAGTTTGCACAACATGAATATTAACAAAAATGTAGAGCTATTTTTCTTTCTACAACAGAATGCTAAAAAGTGAAGAGGAATCTCAGTTGGAGAATGGTATGACACTATCTGAATGAAAAGTTCCATGCTCTTTGAAGTTATGGGTAGGAATTTAAAACACACACACACACACACACATACAACAGCAACAACTTCCAGGACCTCTGTAGGTTGAAGGTTGAGGAAAGGAATAGTCTACACGTCGGAATGGTCAAAAATAAAGCCTTTCAATCTTTAAAGGCCTAATATTCCTTAAACATTATCAGTTTTTTCCTAGATTGAATGAGTAGGCAGTCATATGAAAATAAATAATATTGAGTGCCAAAAACAAAAAAAAAATATTTTAGTGGTTCAAAATATTTTTGATAACCGTCGTTTTTAGGAAAACTCCCACGTACATACATGTGCATATATTTATATAAAATATATATGTATATACAATTTGTATGAATGTGTATTGTATGTGTGAATACACAATAAAATGTATTAGAGTAGTCGCTCCTTATCTGCAGGGTATTCCAAGACCACCTGTAGTTGCCTGAAACTATAAATACTATAAAAACTATAAATGATAGCTATATATATATATATATATATATATATACACACGCACACATACTGTGCCTTTCCTACATGTTCTGTGGCGTCACATAATACCAGAGTTAATCTGTCTTCCATGTTTTAGGCCTTGGTGGGGCCTAGGAATCATTACTTTTGTACTTTGAGGGTATCGTGCAGCCTGTCTGATAAACCAGAGGCCTTAATTTGCTTACCTGTAGCTGGAGTACCCAGCAGGGAATCAGGAAGAAGCTGTGAGCCACACCCGAGGTAGGCAGAGCAGAGAGTGTGAGACTTTATCACGCTGCTCAGAGCGACATAAAATTTAAAAATGTATAAATTCTGAAACTTTCTATTTAGTATTTTTGGAGCATGGCTGAGGGAAACAACAGAAAATAAAACCACAGGTAAAAGCAGATGCTGTATAATGTATATAAAGATAAAAATTATTAAAAAATCTTTTAACAGAAATTGAATATTATATATTCAGCAATATTCTATAACAATATCCTAATAGTTGGTTCCATAACCTTTCTGATAGCTAGCATGTTCCCCGTGCCATGTAAAACCCACTCTAGACACCTCTGATCCATACCAGAAGTTTAGTATCTGAAGTTGTTTCTTCCCTCAGATGACAATCTACAAAGAAATACTGAAAAAGAACACAGACATAGTAAGTGCAGTTCCATTTATCTGTCTTCATCTTCTCACCAATTGAAGCAGTACTCAACTCTGTCATTGCAAAAACAAGGTAGTAT
>RJWM01015077.1:0-17421 GCA_004363535.1 Dasyprocta punctata
AAAAAAAAAAAAAAAAGAATAAATTGTCACTAAACAAAATAATAAGGGAAAACACACATACCCCCCCAAAAAAACCTTAAAATTTAGACCATGAGATTTGTTTTGTATTAAGAGACTAAAACCATCTATAAACTATATGTGATAAGTAATCCTTTGTAGGTTCCAAGGAAAATATATTTCTTTAATATTATATATGTAATTTTTGTGTATATATATCTGTATAAAATTGGTAACTGACACTCGATTGTTAGTTGATTTTTCCCTATAGTAATTATGCACAAATATCAAGAATTAAATGAATACATTGTGAAATAATTTGTCTATGAGTAGGTTGAGGTTATACATCTTAATTTTTAAATTTATGCCCCTAAAATGGAGGGAAGTTGCAGAGTTACACCCTATGATAGTAGTTCAATTATTAATGTTTCAAGAATCATTTGTAATGTTTTCTTTAATGGTTGCATCAATTTAGATCTGCTCCAAAAAATGAATAAAAGTTCCATTTCTCCACATCTTCACAAACACTTTTATCCGTTGACCTTTTTATAATAGTTTTTAACAGATTTCTCTCATTTTCATTGCCTTGATTTTTAGGATATTGCTCCCCTCTAATACGCCTTTTGGCAATTTGTATGTCTTCTTTTGAGAAATTTCTACTAGGTCTTTTGCCCATTTTTCAGTAAGATTTTTTATTTTCTTACATTTTTATTGAGTTTGTTATATGTTTTGGATGATAATCACTTCTCATCTTGTTACTTGTTTCTTTGCTTAGAAAAACCATTTTGAGTACACCTCACTTCTTGCAGGATATTTGGGTTCACTAAATCTGTCTGTAACAAGACTTGGGCTTCATTGTCTAAGAATAATGCTTATCTTTGAATGGTTCTGGTTCTCCTCCTTAGGAAACATATTCATAACAAGGATGACAAAACCATAGTCTTTTTGTTTCTCCTTATATACTTAAATGGAAATATTAAAATGTATACATTGTATCACGTAGAATATGTTGTTTTGAAATATGTATTCATTGTGTAATGGTTAAACTGAATTAACTAGCATGTATACTACACGTATCTTCTTGTGTTGAGAATATTCTATATTACTCATTAGTTTAACATATGAAGTAAAGTAAAATGATACAGTGTGTTGTAGTTTGAATATGAAACATGGCCAAAGCTTCTTCCTTGGCTTACTGGTATTGAAAGCTAGTGAAAAGTTTAAAAATGTCTGCTAATGGGGAGGTTTTAGGTCATATAGGACAAGGTTTTCAGGGGGTTGTTCTCTCCCTCTCTCACTGACTTTTACGAAGTGAACAGGTTTTCTCTCTACACGTTCTGGCTATGATGTTCTGCCATATCGTAGGCCTAAAAGCAATAGACCTGAATGACCATGACCCAAAACCTCCAAAGCATATGACAAAATAAACCTTTTCTATTGTCTAATTGATTATCTGAGATATTTTATCACACTAGTGGAAAATGGACTAACAGTGAAATAGTTTTTGTTAGCCGAGAATTGTCTGCCTATGGACCAAACCTGATGAGCTACAGTTTTAAATTTATCTTGTGACCTAAGAATGGTCTTCATATTTTAAAATGGTTCCAAAAAAAAAATCAATAGTAAACCAAAGTAATACATGAAACTTAGTGAAATTGTCTGTAAATAAAGTTGAGTAGTCATGATAGAGACCACAAAGTTAAAGAATTTCACATCAAACTTGTTAAGAAAAACGTTTGCTGAATTCTTGAGATTTCTGTGTAGTCCTACCTGAACATCAAACAGTTACTAAGAACAACCCAAGTCTAGTTGTATGATCAAGTTTTATAAAGGCATCTTTTCACTAAAAATATGTGTAAAATATATGCTTATACGAGATAAATATTAGAATAACTAAAATGTCTATAAATAACAGACTATAAAAATAAGTATTTTACATTGATGAAATGAAATATTACATGTGGGGACTATGGAAAAGAAATATGCATTATCATAACTAATTTATAAAGTCAGATATATTTATGTGATGCCATTTATATGACATTTTGAACATATTAAATTTATGTACGGTAGGAGAACACCAAATATTGGTTACCTGTTGGAGACTTTGGGGGAAATGTTCTCTTTTTTTGATATGGTTAATGTGTTCACACATACCCTAAATTTATTACTATCTCTAATTCTATGTCTCTATACACACATATATGTAAAAATTTTTATTAGAATATATAGCTACTGTTTATGCGTACTATTTTCTGTATGTTGCCCCACAATTTATAAGAATGAAAGTCAGATGGCACAGTATAATTCAGAAGTCTTTGTTTTCCTATATTTGTTTCATAAGTCCTCTTGAGAAGAAACAAAGCAAAAACCTAGGCAAAAACATATTGCACATTTGGCTACAATCTTTCTGAAAACGTATATTTCAATGTTGACTTATTTTGTTTCAAATTATTTTCTAGAAGGAATATAGTAAAGAAATAGTAACTCTTCTCTTCAGGCAAATCTCAGAATATAATGTACTGTACAAAATGAATTTAGGTAATGTACAGGGTTTTCATGCTGAAAAGTTATAGAAGTTGAGTTGCTGAATGAAATATATATATGTTTTGATCTTCTGAGACTGTGCAGTATTTCTGGCATTGAGACTAGTCTATAAACAAGGAGATGTTTAGGAAAATGGTTTCAAGAACTATTCAGAAACTATTTCAAGCTTTTTGTTTTCTCTGTTATTTTTAATTTAAAATTTCCTGACCGCAAATGTAAAACACATCAGTTTTAGTGCTCATACAGATAACTCTTAGAAATCAGGAGGAATGGTGAAACACGATGCGACTTATGCAATCAAAAGACACTTCTGAAGGAATGCTTTTAAGCTTTAAGTGGTATCCTTTTCTTCCCCAAGGGATATGTTTTACAACAAAGTTCTTATGTTCAAATGAATTTAGGGATGTTCTTAGACACCACTGTACTGACATTTGACCTGTAGTAATTTTCTTAAAGAAAAGAGAGAATACAACCTGTGCTTGGTTTTCTGGTACCTTACCCTCTAACCTGACTTCATGAATTGACTCAGAGTAGCTTAGATGCTATCAAATCATTATGATGGTTCCCTTGTAGTAAAGAAAATGAAATGGTCTAGAGTTGAGGTTTATTAGTGAAATCAACAAAGAAAACTTCAGGAAATATGCACAATGTATAATCATTCCTTCTAAATTGTTCTTAAAATTAAGAAAGAGCCAATTAGGTCATCGTATCAGAAAGAACTGTTAACTTGGCAGATTTAAACTACTCTCAGGGAAAGAAAAGGTCTCATTGTTAAAAAAAAAGCTTTGCAAAAATATTAAAAAACATATTAGGGACTAGAAATGCAAAAATTATTCTATACTTTGTTTTTACAGACTTTGTTGTGTAGTGAAAAATCCACCCTTTTCATTTTGAAAGCTCATAGTGAGCAAAAATGTTTTAACAAATTATTTTTCTTTCTTTTTAAATCTAACTTTTTTGCTAGAGGCAGAGCTGTTTCCGCTGGCAAGCATTAAATCATGCTGCTAGCTCTGCCCCATTATTTTATATACTTCAGGATGGAACTGGAAATACCTTCAAATAGAAATTTATATGGTAGTATTAAATAACTTCGAACTCAATGTGTTTCTTCAAGGATGAACCAAGTGCTCATACGCAGGTTGTACTTAACGGTCAAGCAGAAGCACACAGAAAAATCCTTAGAGTAAAAAAAGACTGAGAACTTCTATAATTTTCAATTCTTGAAAGTTATAGTAATGACAAAACTGTTATTATACATGGTGCTTTTTTCCTTGGTGCGGCATCGATCAAAATTTTTTCAGTGGCTAAAACAGAACAACAAAAAGATACCATTACTGCATAGTGAATGAAAACCAAAGCAAAGAGGCCTAAGAGAACACATAAAATACAGCATTAAACAATATTAAATCTACTGCAGGTAGTCAGTAGCATATATAAGAGGCTGATCTTCTAGGCTGGGAAACACTCATTTAGTGCCTACTAATGACTCCCTAATGTATAGCTTCAGTATATTATGGAATATATTTTTACATGTTAATTTTCATACATAGCTTTTCTTACCTGCTCCAGTTTATATAGGATATGAAAATCCTTGAAAAGAGAATTCTAGAGGGTTGGATAACACTCTGTAAAGCTATACTGAAAAATATCATTATAAACAAGGATTCTGCATATTTACCCAATCACAAGTATGAAGCGGAATTATATACTGACTATACATTTCAATAAAAATGATGGAAAGATTCTGAGATGATGACAGGACTTACTTAATTCCGTAACCTGACTGTCAAGGTAAAAGTCAGTAATGCAGGGGCCAGGAATTTAGCTCAGCGGCTTAAGCGCTTGCCTGGTAAATGAAAGGTCATGAGTTTGATTCCCGGCACCAAAAAAAAAAAAAAAAAAAAAAAAAGTCAGTAATGCAAATGATAATTCTCAAAGTAAACAATTCTCTTTGAAGAAATGCACAAAAGCAATTTATAATGTCTAACATCACGGACTTTAAAGGCAACTTGTCAGTCCATCTTGATGGAATCTTTGAAAGAAAAACTGTGACATTATGCTTAAGTAGCAATAAAAGCACCTATAATACAAGTTCTCTTAAATGCCATTTCAGTGGAATTGAAATTCCAATCATATTTCCATTTTTGATTTTTAATATTGTTAAATGTTTTCTCTGAACACAGTAGAATGATATGATCTGGAAAATTAGTCTTATTGATACTTACCTGAATGCCATTAATATCCAGGCTTGTCTTATATTTACAGATCACACTATTCATGTCATCTCTACAAGATCCATTAAAACTAATATTACATTGATACAATGAGTAAAATGTATTTTGAGTAGTACTCTGAGTAAAATTGGAAAATATTTTTATAGCTATTTACTGCTACTCTCAAATTGAACACAAAGAAAATGTTATTATACTTAAATTTGTTTGTAAATATATGCATAACAATAAATGAACTAATACATGTAAATCTATGATAGAGTGACCACTTAACTGTGGCTTTTGAAGATCTAATTGAGGTATTTAATATTATATATAGTGTAGTGTGAAATTTCTACTACTCAGAATTTGTAGTAGTTGTATTTAGACAGTGTTACAAAACACTAAATCATAAAATAGGATAGTGCATAAATGTGTAAAATTCTTGTTTAATCCATAAAATGTAATAGATTTACTTGAGAACTTAGCACAATTCTTATCTACATAAAAGCCCTGAATGTTATTAGCAATTGTCTGTTCACTGTGTCAAGACCAAATGAAACTCTGCTAATAATAACTACTTGCCACAAATTCTTCAGAGAAATAAATGACTTTTTTTCAACAAATTAATTTGGATTTACTTTTAGAAGTCGTGAAACTTTTTATATTAAGAATAAATTATTGAACTCAAATCTTATGGTTTGATGCACATCAAAAAATAATATTTAGCATTCTTTTGTTATCGCATAAAAAAGATTTTGGAGGATTTATTAGAGATAACACAATAAAATGTCTGTATTTTTATCCATATATTGCAAACAATATTGTTAAAAAGTAGACTTGAATAATTCTACATAAAATTCTGCCAGACACATAATCAATAAGCTATATCTACCAATTCCAAATGATTGTGATATCTGCGTATTTTTAAAGATTTAGATTCTTGGAAAATACATTGGTAGGATAATATGTGCCTATTTTATTTTAATTTGTCCCAATGTTCACATCTCTGTTAATCTGCTTTTTGTTGCACTTATGTAGTCTTATATAACAATAATTCTCAACTTTAAAGAAAAAACTTCAAAAAATAGTATTACATGAAGAGCATTTTAAAGTACCAATATCTGATTTTACTCTAGATAATTTAGTTAGAATGAGAGATGACATGGTCTGGGTATTGGTACAAAAAGTAAAAAACAAAATGAATGTCAACAACAAAAAGACCTATAAATCCCACAAAGGGAAAAGCAAGCTCCCAAGTCGATCCTAATGTACATCGAGTTTAAAGTCACTGATGAAGTACATGCTAGTGAAACGTAATGATTCTTAGGTAATTTATTATTTTCAATGAACTCATATTAAAATGCCTGACATATTAAATATTATCATCTCATCTTCCTCAAGTAAAGAAAGAACATTTGTAAAGGAAAAAAGAATCATTCTTTCTTCCTAATATTTACAGGATCTTAGACTTAAATTGTGAAATTTGTCTGTATGTAAAATATATATGTGTCTTAAATTTAGTCAGTTCTTTTCCTTTTCCCACAATTGTAGTTTGACAGAATTTCATCTGCCTACTTCGTAATATTTTAAGAAAGATTTATACCAGCATCGAGTATAGTACAGTTACTTAGAATTAAGTATTCACAGTATTTAAAGATTAATTTACCTGTGTTTGTCCAAATACATACCAGAATCTGAACTTCTATTTTTTTAAATTTGTTCGTTTTATTTTTACCTAAGTGTTACTAAATTTGAAAAAGTGTTTTGTAAGTATAGCCACATTAGGAAATTATAGTTACATTAGAAAACCTAAACATGAAAGAACATTTTATTTTTTGTAGTAATTTTCAACTTGCCTGGTTACTGAAGATCAAGCAAATAAATGAAAGTAATTTCACTATATCTCTTACTAGTAGAATAATAATAATAGGGCTTCCAACATATAAAGTACTCATTATGTATCAAGATGTATTCTTAATACAGTAAATGTGTTACTTCTTTTAATATTCAGAATATTCCAATGATTTGGAGTACTAACATTATTCTCATTTCTCAGAATATGATAATTAAATGTAGAGAGACTGAGTAACTTGCATGAGGTTACACAGGTCTTAAGTAGTGGGGCTTAGACTGAAAATCTGTGGTCTGGCTGGATGGTAACACTGTATGGTGTTTTATTCTCCATTTGATACCTTCTGTTTAATCTTTATTCTGAATGTATGTGTTAATCTGAGTTTCAAGGAAATAAAGCAACTTTCTTAAATTAAATAGCTAGGAAGCTTTGAGATAATGCATATGCTAAATGTGTTTTCTAAAACTAACAACATCTTGCTATTAGCATTATTTCTACAGGGAAATTAAGTAACTTTTCCTAAATTAAATAGCTAGAAAATGTGGAAATAAGGTAATGTTTGTGACTCAATTCCATCATATTTCTCTATTTCTTCAATTTATAATACATAATACATGCCTTCTCACAAGTTCACATTAAAAAATCAGTGATGTTAAATGTTTTCTAAAACTAACAGCATCTTGCTATTAATATTACCTCTGTGATATGATTTCCTAATTAAAGGCATGCATACAATTTCTATTTCTTTCAGTCCTATGTTGATCAGGGAAATTTATCAAAAACTAGGTTGGGCGATTTAAAGAATTGAGCAAAAGCCAACCATTAATTCATGTATTCTTAAAATTCAAAGAATTTGAAGTCAAATATTCCTGTAATTACTCTGTTATGCATTCTTAATCATGGTAAAATAAATTTTTTGTGGATGTCTAAAGCTCATCCAGGTTTTTCTCATTCAATTTATTTCAGGTGAATTTTCTTAAATGCCAATGAGATAATACACGTAAAATGAGGAACATATGTTTGCTTTGATTTTGTGTCTCTTTGTTTTCAAAGATAAAACTCTTTTACCTGTGGAATTAATTGGTGTGAGTGTAACAGCTAATGCATGTTAAATAATAAATGTCCTCTGAGAATGAACTTCTGAAAACATAAGGCCAGCTGATCTGCATTTCACTCTGGTTTTAAGGTGTTGTTGGAGATAAGTTATGGAAATGTTAATTCATATAGTTCTCTGTTCCTCTGTGTGGAGTTAAACTGTAGTCATCTGTATTCACATATTTTAACACATAGATATTCATATAGATGAGGTTTGTAAAAGTCTGTTGTATTAAGTTAATAACTCACATATAGCTAACTATTGCAGATTAACTCATATTACATATACTTTCCATAGCATAATGAATATTGTTTTACTTATAAATTTTATGATTATATGAGCACTCCACAAAGATCAAAGCAAACAAAAAGGCTTTGATTTTTTTTCAATTAAATGCCACTTAATTGAATTCTGCAGACTACCTTTGATAATGTTGCCAATCAGATTTCAGAACATGTCACATTTTTATTTTAACTGTGTGCCTTTGTTGGTTTTAAAATCATATATAAGAAACTAAACTCTGGTGGCCCCTTTCTGGAGATCATTTTGACCAAAGTAGGTACTTTTTTGAGGCATAAAGGAAAAAAAAGTTTGTATAGCTACATTCCTGCCTCTCCCTACTTTCCTCCACAAAGCAGTCTTCCTCTCTCTGTCTCTCTTTACTCTGCCTCTCTGCTGCCCTTCTCATTCTCTTCCTCTCTCCCTCCCTCCCTCCCCTTCTTCTTCCTTCCTTCCATCCCTTATAAATCCTCTTTTTATTCTCTTTCTCTTACTAATCTCTTCTTCTCCCTTAACTTCTTCCTTTTTATTTTCACTAAATAAAATCCTAAAGTCATCTCTGATCTTTAGTGTTGGAGAGTTAATTTCTCTAACATTTTTGTGTTCTAAAGATTCTGTGTGTGATGTCCAATTTTAATGCCAGAAAATTTTGGGAGAGTCATAAAAACAGTTCAATAATTGAGGAAATCACTCTTCAGTAAATCACCAAGTTGAGTTTTGTCAAACTAAATTATTGCTGTTTTCACATCAGTTAAAGCCACCAGTCTGTCACCATTGTCTACAAGATAGTTACTAATTTTTTAACTCTACCTTTTATTAGTGCATATTTGTCATACACACCGATTATATTCATCATAGAGAATTTGTACCTGTACATAATATATCTTACTTCTTTTTTCTCATTCTACAACCCTCTCTTTCCTCCTGTTCCCATCCACAAAAACTGTGTTTCCTTTTTTTCCCTTCAATTTTTTTCTTTTTTTCATTTTTCCTTCCTTTTTTTTATGCAATGGAGTATAACTCTGCCACAAAGAATGATAAACTTGAAACATTTTAAAGTAAATGCATGCACCTCAAGACCATACTTCAATATAAAATAAATCAGGCAACTTTTTAAAATGGTAGCTCTTCTTAGCTGGGATTGATATCACTCATATGGGAGGTATTTTGGAAAGGGGAGTCATGTTTGGGTTTCTGAATATCTAGGAGGTGATGACATTAAGAATTGAAAAAAAGGATATTACGTCTTTGTTACACCAACACTACACAATGCTTTCAATTTCTCTATAACCTTCAAAATTGTCTTTTTGTATTGTACTTTACATTAATGACCAGTTTTTTAGATGTGAGATGATACTTCATTGGTCTTTTGATTTGCATTTTCCTGATAATTATTGACTTTTGCATATCATTTGGCCATTTGTATATCTTATTTGGGGAAATGTTTGAGTCCTTCCTCTACTTTTTCTTGAGTTATTTGATTTTAGTCTGTTGGATGGTAGGTGTTCCTTACATATTTTGGGTATCAATACCTTATCAGACATGATTTAAAAATATTATCGCCCTTTCATGTGGCTTTCATTCTTGATTTTTTTCCTCTTTTGTGAAAATGTTTTTTCAGTTTGATATAGTCCCCATTTGTGTAATTTGCTTTTATTACCTGTGGCTTTGGGTGCAGCCCCTGTACAGTACAGTTTCCCTCAAAATTAAACATAGAATTAACATCAGTTCCAGCAATGCTCCTCCTGTATGTTTCTAAATGAACTGGCATCAGTATCTCAGATCTTTACTTCCACGCTCCTTACCACATTATTCACAATAGCTAAGGGGTAAAAGCAATATTAATGTATGTTAATGAATGAGTGAATAGAGAAAGTTGAATATTATCCACAAAATGTAAAAAGTTTTGTCATGTGCTGCAACATTGATGAACCTTGAAGATACTTTGCCACATGGAAAGAGCCAGTTTCAGGACAAGCACTGCAATATTCCACTTGCGTGTGTTCTCCAAGACAGTGAAGTTCAAAGGAGCAGAGATTAGAACGGTGATTGCCTTGAGCCGAGGGGACAGGGAATGTGAAATTGCGGATAGGTGTAGGCTCACACATGGGAGATTAAAATCTTCTGCCAACTCGTTTCACAACATTTTGCTTATGTCTACTAATAATAAAAAACTAAAATTTGTTAGCAGTGTGGATATCATGTAATGTGATCTTACCACCAAAAAGTATGAAATTAAGGGATTAAATGTGTGTGAGATAGACATATATATCAAAAAAGTTTCTCCTTTGAATGCCAACAGTGAAAAAACTGGGCAATACTGTGCAATGGCAGAAAAAAGAGCATGTTGAAGAGAGGGTCTTTAGGCTGCAGTAATAGGACGAAATGAGACGCTTCAAAGGTGAATCTAATTTTCTATATCCTAGGTTTTCAACTCTGGCATAATGACCAGGTGATTTTCTACTTTTCATCATTATTATGCTGGAGTGATTTGTGGATATTCACAAATGGTAAGTGGATGGAACAAAGAAAAAACTGGGGAGCCAATTAAACACACTAGCACAAATGTGGATGTATTTTTGAGTTTAAGAGAAGAGCACAGAAAAGGTTGGTGAAGGGGAAATAATCTATTTCAGTTTGTAAGGAACTGATGCTTTTTGTAAAGATAGGGTAAAAATTGGAATTAAATATAGGAAAAAGGATATTGAAAGGAGCACAAACCCTAAAATTCTGACAAGGTGAAAGAATTCATGTGCTGCAAATTAAGGACTGCTCACAAAGTGCTTGAAAAATTACAGATATTTGAAAGATTTCAATGTTTACTTTAAGAAAAATATTTATATTCTTCACTTTTTGTGGTATTGAATTGTGTAAGTTCTTTATATTTTTGAGATAAATAACTTATCAGATACATGGTTTAGATATACATTCTCCAGTTCTGCAAACTGACATTTCATTATTCATTTAGTTAGAAGTAGTACTGCTTTATTTTTGTACTTGTTGTTTTGCTTTTTTTGTTAAACCCAAGAACTCATTCCTTGATACACTGATTAAAAAATGCTTTGTATGCAGTAAATATTCCAATAATTTTGTCCAAATGAGTTTCATTGATAACACTAATGAGAAACTTTTTGCAACAGTAACAACATGTACATGAAGTGAAGGAATAAAAGCAAAAGCGTTTTTAAGGATTTTGGATATAAGAAAACTTTGAAATAGAGAATAGAGACTTAAAGAAGTAAAAGTGGATGAAGTAATAAATTTTTGCTTATTAAGACTTGGGTTTGAAATTACAAATCTTTAGTAAACAAATGTTTATGAAGGTCCTTTCTGAATTAGGCACTTTTAAGGCTTATTATCACAGCACGCTAGTCATTGAGAGCTACAAATTACAGAAACATACATACTCAAGGTTCCGGAGAAGGACTTCCTTACTTATCTTTTAAATCCAGAAGGCATCATGTTCAAAACTGACTGCTACAGCTCTATGAATATTACAGCACTTTTGACACTCTAATAATGCTCCCCAGAAATTTCACCTGCCTTCTAGCAATAGTGTTTTCAGGATTGATAGGGAAGAAAAATAGACTGCCTTGCTTTATGTCCTCCATTTTGTCATTTATGGGGCCCCTTGTAGTCCTAAAATATATGTCAAATAATTTTAGGTCGAGTAACTGATCTCCTAGAGGAGAAGATGGAGGACAAAAACAGTTGCTTTTCTATAAAAATACCTTTTTGGTTCCCATATCCACACCTCCAACCCTAATAATTTACCAGATTTTATGTTGCATTGCCCTATGAGATGCTCTATAAAGCATAACTACTACATACTTGTAAATGATACAGTATAATTATAATAAAACACTCAATAAATATTAACTGTTTCATGTCTTATCCCAAATGCTGCATGTTGAGTGATGGAGAAAATAGACTTGCTCCTTACTGTCATGGTGCTTGCAGTTTCATTGCTCAATAAACATAGAGCCAAATTGATTTTGTGTAGCTTTATTAAATTCTTATGAATGGGAACAACCTTTCTTATGATTTGTAGCTCTTCACGTGCACGACTATTAAAATATTTACAATATGACTTGCTGTTGATGTATTTGCATGTTAACTGTTCCTGACAGTCTGTGCACCGTTGTATGGTTGTACACGTACATAGTAAAATGTGATACCTGTTATTTGAAATTCAATAAAACTCATATATTTCACTTTATAAAGAAAACTGTATTTTGCTTCTAAATCACCTAAAGACCCAAAGTCACTTTGGTTATCAGAAATACTCTAAACTCTAATAAAAGCAGTGTTATAAGTACCTAACCCATAGATTCATAGTTCAAAGTCCTTTTCTCGTTTTCGATATTATACTTTTATTAAAATAATTAAATAACTTAGTAATACTTTTATCTTATGATGTGTTCATCATAAACAAGAAAAAGACAATTGAATTCTGGTAGCATTGATTATTAAGATAATGCAGTCCCCGTGAGGAAAGGCAACGTTGTCTCCCATCTCTCTTCAATTCTTAAAAGTGTTTCAAGGAAAGTATTTCTAAAGCTTGACATGTATGTTTTGTTTGACTGAAGTGTGCACGGTTAAGTAGCCAGAAGCTGTTGATCAACCTATTTTCTCCTGCAGGTAGGCCAAAAACAAGTTCCTGCAAGCAAACTTTTCTATTCTGAGGACAAGGAGCGTGCCCGGGAAAGGGGGTAGAGATAAGAGTGGCTCATCTTGAAAGAATTTCATCCAAGAGGGTGGACACAAGCTTTCCAATAGAAGAGTGGATAAAAGGAAGAAAAGAAATGAAGACTAGACTTAGTGACTAGACTTACCCACTCCAAAGCAAATGTATTCTGATGCCTTCCGCTAGAGATAGGATTTGCTAAAGGTAACTCATTAAATTTTATTGGAATTTGACAGTTGATAACCACATAGATCTTATTTTACTTACCTCAATATTTTGGCTAAGGTCCTTAAAATTGAAATAGAAAAGCTATATTAATAAGCATTCAATATGTTTGATTAGAAACGTATGCTCTGAAATTACTTAGGCTGAACATGACATAGATTTAACTCAGATTACCATAGAATTCAAAATTTGGAAAAATACACCTCATTTAAACTTTTCGATATTTACAGAAATTTAACAATTAACATGTTTTTAAAATCTGGATTAAATTATAATGAACTCTTAAAAATTTTATCTGAGCCTTTAATCCCAGCACTCGGGAGGCTGAGGTAGGCAGAGCGTTGTGAGTTCGAGGCCGGCTTGGGCTACAACACGAGCGCAAGACCGGCCTGACATACATGGTGCGACCCTGCTTCAAAAAACCAGGGCTGGGAGTTTGGCTCAGTGCCTTAAGCGCCTGCCCTGGCAAGCGCGAGGTTGTGAGTTCAATCCCCGGTGCCGAAAAAAAAAAAAATGTTATCTGACATTTTCATGACAGAAAAATCACACAATATACAAAATTTGTTAAACATAACATCCAGAAACAAATTTTACTAATCAGTATTTAACCAGGGGACAGAAACCACACAGTGATTGAAGTAAAAATGTATAACATGGAAAAGTAATAATTAGCAAGAAGGGCTTAACTACAAAGAACTATAAGGAATTCTGAAATAAAACCTGCAGACTATCTCTAGAGCTAAGACACATGACCCAAAAAAGAGAAAAGACATGAGACTTGGGTTCTACAAAAGACCTTTCCTTAGAACCAACTGAACCTCACTGCAGAAAGTACGTACAGCTCTGACTCTGGAAGGTGGAGAAGTCTGATGAGGTGTTGAAGGCCAAAGCTGGCAAGCAGAGGTGCCCCGGGAGGCATCTGCCCAGCTTGGAAGTTGCAGGAACTGGTTAAAATGAACACCCCTGGCTCTTCACATGCACCCAGCTGATACATGGTGAAAGAAAGAAGAAAATTGAAGTATACCAAAATCTGGAAAAAAAAAATGTTTCTCCTCCAGTGTCCCACAGACGCCATCTACTGACAAAGTTTAAATATCTTGTGAGCTGTCAAGACTGAGTTCGGAAAGGCAGTGATAAGTGGTTGGAGAGCTGAGGGGCAATAGTGCAGTAAGTGGCGGGGCAACAGTATGATGGCCAACGTATAAAACTGGGGCTAGGAAAGATGGATGAGTGGATGGATTTAGGTACATGTTCCTTGTGGAAAAGAGTGCAAAGTATTACATAATGTTATAAATTTTGTATTCTTTAGCGGTAATTAAAAGGACAGCATGGAATGTTACTGCATTATTTGATAGTTTAAAGAGAAGTGAGGACTGGATTAATTGGTGAGAGTTCCTGTAAAGTAAAATTAGCTTTGATTTTAATAAGACATAATTAACATTCTAGAATATTCTGGGCCATATTTTTCAGTGGAAAAATAAAATTCTTTCAAATTGTGCAAGGAATCTTGAGATCTGATGTACTATATTAATAAAAATTAATGTCACCAACACATTGTTATTTCTATCAAAATAACTTCCACGTAACCGCTATTCTTCCAACATCTTTATTCAATGAATGAAGCAGAAATGAAAGGAAAATTTTCTGTTCTTCCCTGGGTTTGAAAAGATAGACACAGTGTAATTTTATGAAAATCTAGCCCTTTTAAACAGATTCCTTAAATCTGGAGTGTCATAGAATGTGAGGATTTGTCCACTGTTACTCTGTGTACTCGTGCTATTGAAGCAGCCATTCTCAAAATGTGTCCTTCGGACTGACGTCACTATCACTGAGGATTTGTCAGAAAGCAAGTTCTCCGGTTTCACCCGAGACGACATGAATGAGACATTCTAAGCCTTGGACTCTCAGTAATCACTGTTTCCAGACAATTTCTGGAAGATCCTGTTGCATGTTAACATTTGAGATCCACTGATGAATTTTTCTATATTCAGAATTAATCTAGATTTATAGAATATTTAATAAGCATCTCTTTTTACACTTCAGATTCAATATGGTGTATTCTTACTTCCTTCTTAAATATGGTTACTTCTTCAGATAGGGTTCTGCCTTCATTTCTCTTTGTATATTGAATAAAGAGATTGAAAGTATAGTTGTTACCTAAAAATTATTAATGTTTTAGATGAAGAATAACTCCCAAAGTCCTATGTGTTCAAGGCTTGGTTCCTAGGTTGGTACTAGAGAAAGAGGTAGAGTCTTTCAGAGGCGAGACCCGGTGGAAGGTCTTTAGGTCATTGAAGTGTGCTCCTCAAGGGGATTGTAGGACCCAAGTCTCTCTTCTCTTCTTTTCATTTCTCTACTATGAGGTGAGAGGCTTTCTTCCACCACACATTTCTGCCATGGTGTACTGCCTCACCACAGTCCAAAAGCAAAAGGGTCAATCAACCATAGACTAAAACCTGATACTGTAAGACAGATTAAAACCTTTTAGTTTATAAATTGATTTTCCCAGATTTTTTTACAGTGGTAGAAAGCATACTAATAAGTTGATTTATATAAAAGCATAGTATTTAGTCTGAATTTTAAAGCTAAAAAATGGTTAGATCATGTGTGTCTGTGTGTGTGTGTGTATGTGTGTTTTTCTCTAAACTAATGGGCACCAGGTTACTGCAGGGTTATATTCCTGAAACCAATTCTATATTCTAGATGGTTTTTATTCTTCAAATTTTACTTTTAATTTAAAACTTTGTCTATCATTTATATACCATTTAGTAGGAAACTGCAAATTGCCATGTAGCACTGCTGTTTATTCATGAGCACAATCATGTATTATATTTAAAAGAGTTCTAAGGTATACTATTCATTTATTCAAGAATCTCTGTGTCCTTTCAGTAACAGGTTATAGGAATACTTCTTTTTCTCTCAGGTTGTTTTGTCTCTAGTTCGGTATTTTGGACAAAATACTGCACCAAATGATTACCAAGTATGGAACAGCATGCCCGTTTGGGCTTCTGTACTTTCCTTGTACTATTCCTTGCCCTGGATTCTACACTGGAAAATCACCACGAATACCTGGGAACCCAATTATATTCGGTTTAGTTTCAGCTTTTCAGAGCCTAGGTGTAAATATGGTTTGCACAAGTCTTTCACTCAGCAATATGAGTTAATACAACCACTACAAAAATCATAAAACTAATTACAGTTTAGAGGTATGATTTTTTCCAGGGATATCACCCCTTGGTATGTACTGGACATAAAAAAGACAAACAAAAAAAACTAGGAATATCTGCATATCCATGTTTATTTCAGAGCAATTCCATACAGTTAGCCTATGGAAACACCCTGGGAGTTCATAAATACATGAATGAATAAAGCTTATAAAAAGTCTTTATAAAGAATTTTTAAAAAACCTGTCATCTTCAGGAAAATGTATGGAATTGAAGTCTGTCATCTGAGTGAAATAAGCCAGACTCAGAAAATTAAATATTCAATGTTTAATATAAGGCAGTCCCATCCAAAAAAAACAAAAAACAAAAAACAAAAACAAAAAGCAAATATAGAGTTCACAGGAAGGTAGATGGTAGAATACTAGAGAGGAGGAAGGAGGTCAGGGGAGAAGGGAAGAATGTAAGATTAGCGGGAGGTGAAAATAATTAATGCATGTTATGTGAATGAACCAGCAATTCAAAATAAGATCTGTTATTCCACATCATTATTCCACATCAAATAAATATTTAGAAAGGCAAAATAAAAGACTCATTCACAGATACACAGAGATTAACTTTAGCTCCTATCGATTTTCATAATTAGAGAATTCAGTTTTCATTCTCATATTTGCTGTTTGATAATACTTAAAGCAAATAATTATTCATGACGGCTGTTGGACAGTACTATCAATTCTATGGAGAGACAATTTTAAAATGTCCCTAATAAAAAGACAATTACTTGCCGCGGTCCAGCCGGGCTAGGTCCACAGAGTCCCCGAAGGTGGGCTGAGCGTCGGCGCGTGGAGAACAGACACACAAACAGCTCAAAGACTGCTTGAATCTGCTTCGTTTATTGCTTCTATTACTACGACTACCACTACTATTACTACTACTTTTGCAACCTCTAACAGAATAATATATACTTTCTTTTTCGGCCAGGGTTGAAAGTTTAGATAAAAGAATGAAATCAACAGGTGTCTCTGTGGTTACATGGTTTCTATGGTTACATGATTCGTCAGCATAGGCAGAAAGTCTTAAATTTAGTTAAAGACCTTGAAGCATGTTTTCGTTACTAATAAATGCCCTATTGTGGTAGCCTAACTAAAAACCTGCAAAAGACAAGACCATATTCAGCCCTGATTTAGACCTTCTATCTCCCTGTGATGTTCTTGCAGCTGCAAGGATGTGCTATCTACACTGTCTCCCTCAAAACATAGTAGCATATTGGCCTCTCTGTATAGAGGTTCCCAGACAGCCTCAGACAGCTGGTCATTACTATTATCATTTAAGACTTCCAAGTTTTTAATATAACCTTGATCTTG
>RJWM01015077.1:17521-48883 GCA_004363535.1 Dasyprocta punctata
TTTCTGTACTTTGTTTACTAATTTTGTGCATGAGAAAGAAGGAAAGAAATTCTCCAAACTGTGTCAGAGCACAAATTAACACAATAGTTCCCAAGAAGCATTAACCCATTCCACAAAGCCAATTTCTATGCTGCGACCTTTTCTCAGAAGACACTCTCCGTATTTGGACCTTGTCAACAGAACACGGGTCTGTGTTTGGCCCTTGTCAGCAGAACACTTGGTCTATCTTTTCTCATGCTGGGACTTTGTCAACAGAACATGAGTAGAAAAGGGCGTGGCAATTACTACTTCTTTTGTTTATTGAATTTGAAAAGAGACTCATCTTTAGGTTTACATGGCATTTATACAACTTTTTTTTTATCCATTAAAGTTTTAAAATCATAAAAAAAAATTCAGCCACAGAGGACAGGAAATTAATCCTCCATGGTAAAATGTTTTCACCTAATATAAATGCACTCATTTATAGGAATATATTGGGAAGAATTTTAAGGATACTTGTCTTTCTATGACATAAGACTGAAAGATCATGTTATGCACTTAGTGTTACAATATCTAACATGTACCCAATTTATCTGTGAACATTTGAATGCCATGGATATTCAAGAAGAATTTGCGTGATAGTTGAGTGAAGTCCTGCCTATTTTAGTACAATTTGATCTTTTATCCTCTAACAAGTTTTCATGTAATTATTTTATTCCTGTCAAAAATCCTTGCATTTCTGCTGTTATTTCAAAATGTATATTCATGTGTGTTATTAGATGTCAGCACTATAAATATTCTGCCTTTCTGAATTAAATTTCATACCATATTGTATTTTGAAGATGAAAGCTGAAGAAGTGCTTTTTTCTAGAAATTAAGTTCATTGTCACCTGCAAAAATGAAAGCATCTGACACCTGTTATGGTGACATAGATTTTTGAGATAAAATTATTCCAAATCCAGAGCCAGATTCCTTAAAAAATTAGGATTAGAGATCCCATTAGACTCAACTACCCCTATTCTGGGTATCATCCCAGGAGAATTACAAACATCATATCACAGCAATACATGTACACCCATGTTTATAGCAGAACAATTTGTAGTAGCTAAATCTTAGTAACAAACCAAATATCCACCATCTGAGGAATGGTTAAAAAAAGATGCAGTTTTAAAAATATAATCAATATTATTCAGCCTTTAAAGAGGATAAATGTGAGACTTTTATAGGAAAATGAATGCAATTTGAGACCATACTCATCAGTGACATAAATCAGACCCACAAGTGTAAATATCATATTATCTCTTTAGTGTGAGATGGTGAATGAGTAAATAAGATCCAAAATTTACAACGGATACTGGAAATAGGGAAGAAATTGTCCAAAAGAAGAGAAAACTGAGAAAGCTGTGATGGCAGAATGGGGAAAGGAAGGAAGGGAAAAGGGGAAAAAAGTATGCATACACATATATATAGACAAGACAGTTAAGACAGCTATACAACTAGTATCTCTTAGTTCATTGAAAAGAAAGGTTTGTGCTAATATTTTTTGGACAGTATTTCATGCCTTTAACTTGCACTCTGAACAACCATTATGTACATAAAAATATACATGTATTATAATTAATAATTTGTTATTCTCCTACTAGCCTGTTTTCAAATTTTGTTTTATTGTCGTTTTTTTTTCTTTAAAATAAATAAGCAAATATGGGGGATTTCCATCTATCTTGTCTTTGAAATCCAATATTGTTCTCACTGTTTTTCCTTTGTTCTGATTAATTGTTTGGCTTTATTCAATATTCTGTTTTGGTTGGTTTTATTCTGTTTTGTTTTTGGTTTGATTTTGCTATACTTGATGGAATGGACAACTATTGTGAAGATAACAAGAATACTATGGTAGCTATTATTGTTTTCCTAGTATCCTGCTTTGAAGTTCTGTACCAATTTTGCCACTTTGTTTTGGTTGGCTTTGTTCTGTTTTGTTTTGTTGGATTTTACTATCTTAAAAATTAAAAGAAAATTAAATTTACAAAAATAAAGTAAGATAGCAAGAAAATGGAGGTCTCCTTATAATACAAAACTAGGGAATCCCAATTATGTGAATTATTGTGTGTAATTTGTGTCTTCTTCATACTTCTTTTAGTCTCATTTGTCCCATCATGAAGTGAGAGAAATTAGATTTTATAAATAAAGCATGTTTTAGTTGTCTTTCTTACCTTATATTTTTTGAATGATTTCTAGGAAGAGAGAAAAACAGTGCAGTTTTACAACTCATGTAAATTCTTGTTTTTAGAATATTTATATATATGTATATATATATATATATATATTCTAAATACATATACTCATATATATTCCCATATGTATATATGTATATATATTCCCATATATACGTATATTCTCTAACATATATTCCACCAAATGTATATACAGTTCAGAAAAGGAAATAATATGATGTTTTTTCAACAGGTAGTGTTAGCCTCATATAGGAGACCCTAGAATATGTCATGTATTACAGAAAACTGACTACACTTCTGGCCTTAGAGAAGAAATTGAAAATGCTTGTGCAGCAATCTCAATGACAGAGGTTACCCAAGCATCAGTTCGCTGTATTAATAAATGTCTGGGGTTAATGGCCACTATCTTGAGCATCTCTTGTAATTATAGATGGCAAAGGTAACTTGTATAAATTTCATAACTCCTTAAATTTATCATTAAAATGTAGTACAGGTTTTCCTTTCCTTGAAGTGTGTAAATATTTTTGATTGTCTCTCTTTCTCCCTCTCTCCCTCCCCTACCCTTCTCTCTCTCTCTCTCCCTCTGTCTCCCTCTATCTATCTATCTATCTATATTCCTTAAAAGTCTTTCTTCAAATGTAATTAGACTTGCAGTAGATTTTAAATGAAGAAAAATTGGCAGCCTTGCAATACTAAATATTTCAATGAATTAAGTTGGCATTAATCCTAGCTTTTAAAAATATTCTTTCAAGGAATCATATTTCTTCAAAATGTACATTGCTGTTAGAGATAGTATTCTACTCTCTATTATGAGTTCTAGATAATTATTGCTGATATATTGTAATAATATTGATTTTTGTGAGTTGAGCTTGTGTCTCGTAATCTTATTGGATTCTTTGTCATAGATTATAATTGATACTGTTTATTTTGTAAGATGTTTATTTCTCACAGGATTATCATTTTTCATTTTCCCTTTCTTTTTCCTCTGTAATTATGTTGGACAATAGAGTAATTATAATTCATCTTGTTCACATTGAAAAGTAGGCATTCCAGTGCTATTCCTAGTTTTTAAAGGGATTATGTATTCATATATCTATGATGTTTTGTTTAAAATTCACATATATGTAAAAGGAATTTCTATTTATTATCAAATATGAGTATTATGAAACATTTTGAGATAATATTCATAAAATTGTTTTCTACATTAACTTGTGATATATTTCTTGATTCACTAATTGTAAAATACATCGGCAAAATTTTTATTTATGAAAATCACTTTTAAATAACTGGGATAAACCTTTATGCTCATGATGCATTTTAAAAATGCAAAGATACACTTAGGTAATATAATCATTTAGAGTGGTGGCATTTAGTATCACAATATAAATAATTTTATTTTTGTTATGCCACGTGATCTCATTTTGAAATTAAATACATTCTAATTTTAACAAATGAGTAAGACATTTTGTCATGTTTTGTTTTTCCAATGAAAATTGAAGAGAACTGGGTATTTCTTGATAATTTCATAGAATATTCCAAGCAAACAATTCTGTGTAAGCATAGGGCAAGCTTGAGCAATATGTGTGTGGCAGTGAGGGGCAAAGGAAATTTGCTATTCAGCATTTCAATTACTGTCCTTCTTATTTAAGTGTCTTCTTTACTTATTTTGACACTTCAAGTTTTTCCAAATGACTATCTAATGTGTCTAGATTTGCAAATATATTGGCATAGTTATATATACGTACCAATATGCATACATATGTATATATGAACATGCTTGAATACCATTGACGTGTAAATGTTTTGTTATGAATGAGAGAAGAGTCAAATATCAAAATACAAGACAATTTTTATAGTTTTATTTTATGAAAAACTAAACAAAATTTTCATAACAAAATAAGAGAATGACAGTAGCTAATACACTGTGTGTCGTTATCTTAAAGGTAGTTACTTAGAGTAGAAGACATAGACCAAAAAAGTTTATTACAAAGAATAAACAAATAGGCAATAACACTAAATTTTCTTTTTTAACAATGTAAGATAAATTAATAGTGTATATGAAACAATTAGATGTATATATTAAAATATTTTTGAAACTCTGACATATGTAATTTGAGGACGTATTTGAACTTCTTCCTACTTCTCATTTATTTCTCTACTATTTTGTGCACTCTGTCTCTCTCTCTCATACATATATATATAGGAAAATATACGAGAGAAACTATGTGATATTTAAGCTTGTGAATCTGACCATGAAAACTTTGAAACACAATGAAGGGTTAGGCCCATATATGTTGACACACACACACACACACATGTGCACACACACACGGAGCTTTCATTTACTCTAAAGATATGAAATCAAGTTTCAAAGCAATAGAGTCTTAGAACTGTACCAGTAAAGAATGACCTTTCAACAAATGGACAAAAAATAGCTTCAGAGTTTAGAAAGGACACATCTTTAAATCACTACTGGAAAACAATTAATTGAACTTTATGGTGTGGGAGTGTCAAGGCTACATTTACACAACTTCCAAGATTTTAAATTAATCACAGAAAACAAAATTTTTGTTTCCTTCAAATCACCTGTACCAACTCACTCAGCCTGTGTCCAAAACATAGTAAAGAAAACTTGAATAAGAATATTTAGAAAGTTTAGTGGACTATTACTGAGGTAGCCCTTACTGAAGTTATAATTTGTTAGTAGTTACAAAATTAGAATATTAAAATAACTTAAAATGAGATTCTTAAATGAAAATTGCTAGAGTGTGTTATCCTGGAGCATCATACCTCAGTAATGGATTAGGTTAGTTGATTCTGCTATTATTTGGATGGAATATATTGACAAATATGTTAATTTCAGTGCAGTGCTGGGACCCTATGTGCTCAGACATTTTACATTGGCTCTTGCAATGTTGTAAATGCATAAGCTCATTAACAACAGCTCATGAAGATGTGTAAATGCCTTATTTAGTCCTATCAGAGGTAAAAATTTTCTTGTGAGAATAGCATGATGCTGTATCTTTGTGCTGAATGACCAATGAATAATTTGCTCATTATGAAATGGTGCTATACTAATCCACTTGACTGGTCTACTTAGTAGTGGAGTATTATTTAAGTGAACTGGTATTTCTTATTATGTTATCAAGCTTATAAACATAATTTTAATCAAACTTATTGGACAGGCTTCTAATTTTATTAGTTAATTAGCTTTATATATTTTGCTCTTTCTTTCTTTCTTTCTTTGATTTTTCTTTCTTTCATTTGGCTTTTTGAGATAAGGTCTCACTATGCAGTTCAGACTGGTCTTGATGTCATTATGTGGCTCCAGGTGCTTGATTCAGTCTGCTGAATATTGTGATTCCTGGGGTGTATGACCTTACCTGATCTATTATGGGCTTTTGCGTGTTCACTTCTATCTATAGGACTTTAATTTAAGGGAGATTAATGCAAGATATGATTGCTACTCCCAAGAATCTTCAGCCATTTTTTGATGAGAAAGCATTTTTCCTTTAAAGTTTAGGAATGGACTATGAGCTGCTGGCCAAAACATAAGTATATTTCATCAGTATTTGCTAAGTCTTCAAATGTGAAAACCCAATTAAACTGATACCAGAAAAATCTTATTACTCAATTCAGTAGTCAGTTATGACATTGTAATTCTCTAACATACAAAAGGTTTTGTTGGACCAAATGCAGAGCTTTTCTACAATTTCCTGCATTAGTTCTAAGATCACTGTTACAGTAGATTACATTCAAGTTTGTCTGCTTATCAGGAAACCTCAGAGAATTTGCACCTCAAGTATTCATTATGTTGTCTGTAATAGCCAAGGTTACAGTTAATAATTGGAGTCCCCTTTTTTATAGTAATGAATGAGCTCATGACTACTTATGTTTTTAAACAGTCAATAAATTTATCTTTAGAAGAAATAATCCCTTGTCTAAGGAGAGTCATGTAGCCTAAGATTTTATTCTAGTTCATGACCTACCCATTTTTTCTTCATTTGTGTCCAGACGGTACCCTATGTAAAAAGGGAAAATTCTTTTATGCAAGCATCTTCTACAAGATTATCAACATAAAGTAATATATTGACTATACCTGAAATTCCTAATATATTAGTATTTGTCAGACTTAATGATAATATCATCACAGGGTATGAAAACTTCCATATCAGGATACTTTGGGTATATTATATTCTCTACTAGCAAAAAACCTGATATTTGACTTCCTCAAGTGGATATATACAGAAGAAAGAAACTACACTGTGCACTATAAGAATTAATAGTGCATAGGCACTATTACAACTTAAGGCACTAAAAATGCAACAAAGTTTGCCTCCTTATGCCATTATAGTGCACAGCGCAGTTTTAAGCACAAGTGACTTCTTTCATTAGCTAACCAGGACTGGTAATCTGGGAAAAAGAATAGTATAGCATCCTGACTTCATTTATTCTGATATAACAAGTGATTTCTTAGTATGCCTTTTTAGTTTCACAATCCTGGAAAGTTTGGGGAGTGTGGCAAATTTAGAAGAGCACAGTATCTACATTTATAGCAGCCAATAGTGATGGCTATCATAAATACAGACATCAAGTACACTAAAATTAGATTTGAGCAATCCTGAACATCTATAAAGATTTTACAATATGAAGAAAAACTAGTAAACTTATTTAAAAGATTACTCAGTTTTCTCAGCACTCTTTCAGAACTTCTAAAAGGTGATAAATTAACACATTCATGATCTGGGAGATTTTCATATTGAAATGCAAATAGTGGAAATGGGAATTAGTGCTTTTGTTGAACAACCCCTTCCCACACACAGTATCTTTTAACCATAGATAATGGTATACTTCCTTCAAACAGGTATTTTGGTATCAGCTCTTGCATCTCACAGCAGCTCTTGCATCTATTCTTACAGTCTTCCATGATTATCAGCAGCAATTATACTGCACTTCAAAATAAAGAATTGATACTGTATAAATATGTGTCAGTTATAAAATGGATTAATAGCAATGATCACAAGAGATTATATTAAACAGAAAACAAGTTCTTTTTTGATTATATCATATTAACTGAAGTATTTGCACAGGTTATACTGGGACCAAAAGGTACAATTTATAAAACATAGAGAACAGATATTGTATTTAGTTTTATGTTCCACATTTTCTCATATGGATTACTATTAACCATTTCTAATGATTGTTCCTTATGAATTACAATATCTCAAAATTTTTTCAGCAATGACATGGAAATTAGTACATGAGAAGGCAAATTATGAGAAAGGTCATTACTACATTCTTATATCAATTAAAATAACATTTTAAAAACAAAAATATAAAAATATTGCATGACATTCAGATAATTTAGATAAGAAAGTAAAATTGCTTGTAATTTCTCAAAGAAAAATCACCAATGGTAGCCTTTTATTTTCTAATAGATTTTATTTATTTATAATTGCATTAAACATGATGTTTTATGATATGACTTTTTAAAATTTATATTGAACATCTTTAGTTCATCATTACTTATACTTGTATTTAAACATTTTAAATAAATTTAGAGGATGTCAATCAATAGATTTATCATAATTTTAAAAATATTTCTTATTACCGTTTCTTTGATTTAATTACTCTTTTAAAGAAACTTGCAAATAAAACATTTCAAATCTATGCTTACTGGCTGGACGTGGTGGTGCATGCCTTTAATCCCAGCACTTGGGGGACTGAGGCAGGAGAATCGTTGTGAGTTCGAGTCCAGCCTGGGCTACAAAGTGAGTTCAAGGATGGCCTGAACTGCACAGCGAGACCCTGCCTCAAAAATGGGGCCGGAGATTTAGCTCAGTGGTGTAAGCACCTGCCTGGCAGGCTCAAGGATGTGAGTTTGATCCCTGGTACAAAAAAAAAAAATAAAAGTATGCCTATTTTACAAAAAGGTTTATTCTTCAGTTTAATCACCTTTTTTATGTAACACCCTGACATATTTTTCCAAAAATATCTTGGAAGAGTATTATGATATAAATAATCAATAATTATCCATAATTTGTGCGACTTCATTTTTCATTTCATGTTAGCAAGAAAAATTAAGAACACTATATGCTTATGCCTCAGTGTATCCGTACTGCTTAAAAGAACCACAAGCCATGCCAACATTTTCTTTTTGTCTGTTCTTTGGCTTGTGTTTAGTTTCATTCTTTTAAAAATTCAGAGCGTAATGAATAAATGAAGCATGAAGAAATGTTCTCCAAAGCATGGCCCATTGTATATCATGATTCATCGCATACAACTTAAGTGTTATAGAAAAAGATAATGCTCTCCTATAATAGCAACTATGACAGGTTGATTTATCTTTGTATTCTTTGTGTTTTGATGCACAGAATTTGTAATGGCATTCATTCATTAATTTGACAGGACATACCTTCTATGAGTATGACTCCATAGGAGTGCTAGAGGTATGTACAGATATAAACAAATAAAATACAGACTCTGCCCTCAAGGAGTTTGAAAACTAGTAGGGAAGACAGATGAAAATAAATGGCTGTAATGCAGTGGCCTAGAGAGGTGAAAGTAGATTTTAGGAGAATTTTGATGGATGTAATTGTTTGGGAACGAAGTAAGCTGACATTGGTTTGGACTTTAAATGTTAAATAGAATTTCACTCTCCTTCAAAAATGTTTTTTATTTCGAGATCTTTTAAATAACAAAAGGAATTTAACATTGCCATAGATGGCAAGTAACACTAAAATATCCACAAATTTCAAAAATATCAATGATAGAATGATGTCAAAGATCACTCAATGCTATATATTATGAAACTTGAACTAATGATTTTGGAAATTGTGGTGTTTTTACACAAAACCTTGATTATGCATAACTATGTAATAATTTGTAGCTGATCAAACCTGTAACTTTTTCAGTTTCTTAGATTATTTGTGCTGGACAAGACTAGATCTCTTTAAGATCATTAGGAGAAAGCCAGGGATATAACTCAGTGGCATAAACACCTGCCTAGCAAGGGTGAAGTCCTGAATTCAATTCCTGATACAAAAAAAATGATTATTAGGAGCGAAATCTTTAATTAAATTATTGGACTTGTTTGACTCAAACTAGAGGGAATTATAGCCTGAAAATAAGAATTAATATAATTAGGTGGTTCTGCCAGAGAAATCTATTCCTTAAGAGCACAACAATTTCTCTATTCACAATTAAATCAAAGTGCATTTCTTAATGTTTATATTGGAGAGTATTTAAAAATCAATGGATTAGATAGTTTTTCTTCTTTAACCAATTATCAATACTAAGTTAGACAAGTCCTTTGACTTCTCTTGACATAGATTTTCCTATTAGTTAATAAAAAAAGTATTGCAATTTGATCTCCAAGTCTCTTTCAAGTGTGCATAAGTTTTTCTTCATTTTTCTTTCAGTCAAATTCCAAGTGAAATACAAATTTGAAGTTCATTTTATTAGAAAGATGTGAATTTGGCTGTTGGAAACATTCACATATAGCTGTCAGAGCATAAACTATTAAGTGATTCTCTGAGTGCATCATTTTACAAGGAAATTTATTCTACTCTTCCAGAGATAACTGCATTCTACAAGTTAATTTTTGTCTTCCATTTCTATTTGATGTATTGTTAAAGTTCAAGTACAAATTCAACTGTTAGTTCAAATTATTTTTCAAAGTTATAATTATATGCTTTATTTTTCTTTTAAATACAGCTATATAATTGCCATAGAGACTTATTCTGTGTTTAATGCAGGTGGAATGCAATATAAAATGTACCTTTTCTGAACAAAGAAAAGAAAAGTTGTGCAAATCACAGCTATAATTACCAGGTACATGTGTACAGAAAAAAATAACTTTCTAGTCAGTGTACTCATTCATTTTATTTTGAGTAGAAAATTGTAGTTTTTCTAATTAAAACAACTTGTCACATTAATTTTCTGAACACTTGATAGGTTGAATATCATACATTTCCATTTTCTGTATGCATTGGCCTATTTAGAGTTTACTTTCTAGAATATGGTGAAATTTTAGTTTGTCCTCTTATTTTGTTTTGATTTCATTTCTGTTTCTGTTTGTTTTTCTTTAAAAAAAATCTTGGTATGTTATTCTTCCAAAACTGTCAATATAAAGTTGAGATCTTGTTTGTAACATGAGAAATGGTGACAGTAACTACAGGAATACTTCCTAGTTCTTTGGTTTCTTTAAGAAACCTGTGGCAAAATCAAATTACAAGTCAGTAGGGAAGCTGCTTGCTTCTGGCAGGATCAGCCCGACAGCCCGTCTCATGTGCAGCCTCCATTTTCATCAGCATCCCCCACAGAGCCAATGGTGTCGAGGGAAGGCAAGATTGTTTGGTCAATCCATCCTTGAACTATAGATTTCCTGCTTGGTTATGTATACCAGAACCCTGAAAACTAACCTATACATTTTTATGCCAGTTGATTCTTTGAAATGTGAAGGCACATGTTTGACAATTTTTCCAATTTGAATATTTCCTTCATATGAAAATCTTTTTGCTCTAATAAATGATTTATAAACTTATTTAAAATACATGAAATTATAAATGAATACTTTAACCTAAATACTGCAAATTTCTTGTAGAATTCAGCAGTGAATCTATCAGGGCCTGGATTTTTCTTTGTTGATAGGTTTTTAACTACAACTTCAATTTCATTTATTGATATTGGGTTATTTAAGATTTTTATATCTTCTTGATTCAGCTTTGGTAATTCATATGTATCTAGGAATCTGTCCATTTCTTGTTTTTCCATCTTGTTAGAATACAAGTTTTCAACGTAGGTATAGATGATTTTCTGGATTTCTGCAGGGTCAGTCGCGATTTCACCCTTTTCATTCCTAATTGCATGGATCTGAGTCTTTTCTTCCCTGTTTTTTTTTTATAAGGTTTGCTAAAGGTTTGTCAATTTTGTTTAATCTTTGAAAAAACCAACTCATCAATTCATTGATTCTTTGTACTGCATTATTAGCATCCAGTGTGTTGATTTTTGGTCTGATCTTTATAATTTCCTTCCTTGTACGTGATTTTGCTTTAACCTGCTCTTCTTTTTCTAGAAGTTTGAGGTTCAATATTAAGTTGTTTATATGTGCTTGCTCTGTTTTCCTGCTATGGACATTTACTGCTATAAATTTGCCTCTTAAAACTGCTTTCATTGTGTCCCACAAGTTCTGATATGTTGTATTGTCTTTGCAAATGAACTGTAAAAACTGTCTAATTTCTTCTTTAATTTCATCTGTTACTCAATGGTTGTTTAGTAGGGTGCTATTTAATTTTCATGTGTTTATGAAGTTCTTGTGGCTTCCTTTGGCATGGATTTCCAATTTCATTGCACTGTGGTCTGATAGTATGCATGGGATAATTTGAATTCCTTTGCACTTACTTAAGCTTGTTCTATGAGTCAGTATGTGGTCTATTTTGGAGAATGCCCCATGTGCAACTGAGAAGAATATGTGTTCTGATGTTGTGGGGTGGAGCACTCCATAAACATCTATTAGGTCCATTTGTTCAAAAGCTTGATTCAGTTCTAACATTTCATTATTGATTTTTTTATCTAGTTGAACTGTCTTTTTGTGACACTGCAGTTTTGAGTTCTCCCAATACAATTGTATTGTGGCTTATTTTATCTTTCATGTCCATTAGTTGAGTGCACTGGCATTTGTTGCATGTGTATTTATGATTGCTATCTCCTCCTCTTGGATTGTTCCCTTTATGAGGATGTAGTGACCTAATTTATCTGCCTTAACCAGTCTGGGCTTGAAATTCACTTTGTCTGCAAATAGAATAGCTACCCCTGCTTTTTTCTGGGTTCCTGTCTTATGGAGGTACTGTTTTCCATCCTTTGACTTTCAGCTATGAATTTCTTTTTCAATTAAATGCATTTCTTATATGCAGCATATTGTTGGATCTTGCTTTTTAATCCATTCTGCCATTCTTTGTCTTTTGACGGGTGAATTGATACCATTAGCATTGATGGTTATAATTGATATGTATTAACTTATCCTCATCATATTGTTTTCCTGTGAACAAATACAGATGATTTTAAGTCCTTTTCTTATTATGATGCTTTTGATCTCTCTCTCTTATCTAATTTCCACTTTCAGTATTATCTTACAAAGTGGTGAGAATGTATACAGTTGTTTTGTGCCAGATTTTAGAAGAAACTTTTTCAAATTTTCACCATTAAAAATGATGTTAGTTATGATTTTGTCAAACTTGGACTTCATTGCATTGAAGTGTATCTGTTTTTTATCTAATCTCTTTAGAGTGTGACTCGTGAAAGAGTGTTCCTTTTTTTCAAATACTTTCTTTGAATCTATTGAGATGATAACATTTTCAACCTTATGTTTGTTAAAGAGGTATAACACAAGTGTTTATTTGTATCCTAGTAAAAATCCTACTTCATTATTGTTATACTTTTGATGTAAAATATCACTCCACACATCACACACTTATAGGACAGGCTTTTTAGAGATATTATAAGTAACTTGTTGTTTGGAGACAAGATCTAGTTGGAAGATGCTGGTCTCTGTGAGCATGGCCTGGAAAGGACTCTCTCCCTTCATGGATCTTCCCCTCACTTGCTGCTTCTTGTCTGTCATAAACTGAATAGTTAAGCTTCACTATCCTCCCCATGTCATGTCATCCAGACTTGCAGTTAACTGACTATGGAGTGAAATGTGAGCCAAAATAAATCTCTGCTCTAATTGGCTGGTGTCAGTTATTGTACCTTGATGATAAAGAAAGTAACTAAGATAACCATAATAAATGTTTCTTTCAATGCATTGTTGAATTCAGTTAGCTAGTTTTTATTTTGAAGAGTATTACATTCATGTTTATTAAGATTGATCTGTAATCATTTCTTCTGATACCCTTGACTGATATTAGTAAAAATGTAATACTAACTTTGTAGAATTTCTTTGAAAGCATTTTCTCCAATCTTGATTGGAAGAGTTCAAGGAGAATTATTATTTTTTGTTTTGTAAAATACAACATCAAAGTCATTAAGTCTTGGGTTTCTCTAGAAAGGCATTTTTATTATTTATTCAATCTTAGACATTATTGGTCTATGTTGATTTTATATTTCATTAGAGTTCAGTCTTGGTAAATTGTATGCTTTAGGAATTTAATCATTTTTTCTACACTACCAATTGATTGATATCTAATTGTTGGCAAAATTTCTTATGAACATTTTTATTTCTGCATATCTTGAGGTCTGTGTAAATAAGCATGAACCATAAGTTTCTGGAGTAATTCTGCCCCGTGATTCTGATGGAACAGAGAGTTCCACTGACTGACCAGTCAAATGGAGTTTCTGGGACCAGCTTGGCATACCTAGAAATTGTATGTATGGATCATAACCTGTTTCTTGAGGTTTGGAAGCTAACCTGGTACTGGGAAAGGTGGGAACCCTGAAACACTGAGAGCCATTTTGGCTCTGGGCTAGTCTGAAACCTGGGTAGGCCACAAGTGTATGTTTGCACCTGTATGTTTGCAGGTGCAAGCTTGATGAGCAAGGCTGCCGGGGTTAGGCTGGTACTGGGGCAGTCTGAGATCCGAGGCTCCTGACATCAGCCTGGCAGTGAGATAAACCCAGAGACTGAGAGTTTTGGGCCAGCCTGGAGCCTAGGCTAGGAGAGGCCTGCCTGATACTGGGTTTTACAGTGGAAGGTTACTGTTGGGCTCCAAATTATAGTCCAGTGTTCACTTGTTTGTTGTTCCGGATGGTAAATGGCGTGTCTTCATACTGTGTTTTTTGGAACTGTAGAAGGAATGCCATTGGTAATAGGACACTATTTTCCTTTCTCTTCAATTTTCATTTCCTATACCTGTTTTGTGCTGTACCCAGGTACTATAATTTCTTACCTTGTTTTCTTAGCACTTACTAAGGTATTTTTGCACAAAAATAATTGTTCAAATTGTTGTCTCTATGTGGAAAAAGTGCTGGAAAATACTATTCCGCCATGTTTTTTGATGTTCATTTATTATTTAATATTTATTTCTTAAACAGTATAGTATGTGGGTGGTTCAACTATTTTATTTATATTGTATTATTGAACATGGTTTTACTGTTATTAGAAATTTAGTTAAAAACTATTTCCATGGGTTTTAGTGTATTTTTTCTCCATTCTCAGTAAGTTCAATGATAAATATAATTGATATATACTAAGTATTAAATTACAGACAATTTTGTTTTTTGCAAGTGCTTACAGACAATAATTTCTGCTTATGCTTAAGTAGACTAACCAAATTTATAATTTATATTGGAAGCAAATATAAGATTTTTCAATTAGAGTCAGAGTCCAAAGACATATTTGCACAATTTTTATGCAATGAGAAAGTTACTTTGTCACATGTCACAACTGAACACAGACGGAACATTGTTTATGGATTTATAGGAGAGAAAGAATAGATACATTTAAACGCTCTTTTTCCCATATTGTAATGATTTTTGCTTTGCAGAAAGGATTTATATGCTATGATTGAGAACTCCAAGACAGAAGTGTTCTAATTTAATTATTTGATTCATTTTGTTGTTGCTTATAAACTTGTAGTTTTGTGCTTTGTGCTTTTGTTTTTATAAACTACTATAGTAGATGAAATTTGATTAACCCATTTCCCAAGAGTCTTTTAAACTTTTAAAGTTTATTTTGCCTATATAATTTTATAATAAGCAAATAAATAAAATTTGGCTTTTATGTGTCCTGTCTTATCATATAACATAACTAGTACCATGGGTTTCTCCAGATTATTTAGCATTTTGTAAAAAGTCTTGTTTGGTGTGATTATACAATAGCTCAATTAAGATTTGTGTGACTAGGCTGGGTGTGGTGGCAGATGCCTATGATCCCAGCACTCAGGAGGCTGAGGCAGGAGGATCATCGCAAGTCTGAGTCCAGATTCAGCTACAAAGTGAGCTCAAGGCCAGCCTGAACTGCATAGCAAGACCCTGTCTCAAAAAGACAAAAAAAAAATTGTGTGACTATTCTTAAAGATATCAAAAAGAATAATGCCAACATTAGTGAAAACTTCTAAAATATAGATACTAAGATGGAGAGTATGTTATGGCAAGCAGTTGTTGCCTTCCTATTTACTAACTTCTTCATCAGGATAAATAATAATTGACATCTGATCTAGAATTTAGTTTGTTCCTAAACCAAATGAAAAGGTCAGCAAATTTTTTCTTCAACATTTATAAAATGTGTTAGATAGCTTTTACTAAATATCTACAAAATGTTTGTGAAGTCAGTAAAAATTATACTCAGAAATATACATACAAATATTAATGAGTGCTTATATGATCTGGAATCTTTGAGCTAATAATTATTGGAAATTAACAGACTCTTGATTAATTCAATATATAGTTTCTGCTAGTTCTTGATGCCTTGACATTTTGAAGTTCATAATTCTCAGCTAACTCAATAAGATAATTATAGATATAATGTGCTTGAGATGCCTGGGGACTAGAAAAAATTTTCTAAATATAGTGATTTTAAGTAAAAATTAAATCTATTGAGTTAACATGTGGTCTTTCAAATATAACACAAAATGTTTTGTTATTTAAATACATTTTTAATTTATGCAACTGTTTCCATTGACTGTAATTTTCCATGTCATCAGTTTTGCAGCAAATTAATGCTTATTTTCTATGAAATTATTAGTAGTGGTTATTAATATAAACATATTGTTAGAAATGTCAGTTTTAACACCTTGAATTAGTTTATAAATCATGTATGCACATTTTCTATGTACAATAATTAAACCATGTTTTTAAAGAATGCTTGACTAAGCTAATAAGTTATTTTGTATATTCGGTTTAAAATCAGTACCTGAGAAAATTGAATGCAATTAGTTTATGTATGTTTTTGCTGTATTTATTTATATAGTTGCATTATTCTCTCCATAACTTTGTTTATAAATACCATAGCACTGTAAACCATATTTAAAACTTGACTCTCCACTGGTAAGTTACTGGGCACTTTCAGATATGTTAGCTAGCTTCATAATTTTTCACTAACACACCCAAAAGTTCAATAACTGAGTGTAAGAGAAGTTGATTTTGCTTTATATTTTTCTTTATAAATCAATGTAGAGTTACTATTACTGGTTATACTTTCCGACACAAAGAGATGATTGTACTGGGTTTTCTCATTTATTGTAAACAGCTATAGCACAGGATAGGCTATCATAGATGACATTTATTAAGTATCATATATTTCATAACACAGGTCTTTGGCTCTTGAGAGAAGGAAAACACATGTATCTGGGCTTTCATCCTACAGCATTTTTGGCACTGGGATATGAAGGTCAAGTAGAGAACAGCTCTCTTGCTGAACCATGCCATTGAAAATATAAATGTGCCAGTAGTTATTTGACTGAAATAACAGGAAAATTATCTTGAACATGAGAGCAAAATAGAGGGTAGTACTTACAATATGTATGTTGCTTCTCAAAAGCCTGAATTGAAAGCTAGGGTGCACATGAACCAATTTAAATACTATAAGGCTTACAGAATGGCATTTCCTAAAGAGTTGGCTGCAAAAAAAAAAAAAAATATATATATATATATATATATATACATATATGTGTGTGGTTTGTTTGCTTGCTTGCTTGTTTGTTTGTTTCCCTTTTGAGACAGGGTCTCTCTATGCAGTTTAGGTTGGCCTTGAGATCATTTTGTAGCTCAGTTGATCTCGAACTTGCAACAGTCCTCCTGCCTCAGCCTCCCGAGTGCTGGGATTGCAGGTGTGTGCTTCCACATCCAGCTAGCAAAATATACTATTGCACAGTGCTAGAAACTCAGGATTTCCACATGCTACAGATAAACTTATCAGAATATCCTTTATTCAATTGAGAAAGCAAGACATATAACCATCTACGACTAGATGCTTATGCCCTGAAACAAGGTTTCAGAACTTTTATATAAAAGGTCATGAGTAATTATTTCAGGTTTTCATGACAATTTGGTCTCTATAGCAACTACTCAAACTTGCAATTTTAGAGTCAAAGATGCTACAGATATTGAATAGAGGGGCATGTGTATGTGAAAATAAGCAAAAAGAAATTTTAAAAACAAAACAAAATGTTCTTTAAATATTTGATAAAAGTTAGCATTGAAGTGATCCAATCCTGAAATTTTTTGGTCAGGATATCTTTGTTTCTTATCACCACATGAAATCATGGCGTGTTACTGGATTATTTAAGCTTTATCTCTTCTTGATTGAAATTTAGTAAATTGTATGTATCTACTAATTTGTCCATTTCTTCTAGATTTTAAAAAAATAACCAGTAATTATCACTTGAATTTGTCTGATATCAGTTATAGTATTGTCTCCTTTATCACGTCTCACATCTTTTATTAGGGTTGTCTCTTGCTGCATGTCTAACCCTGTCTCTCAGTTAGTCTAACTTAAAGTTTGTCATTTGCCTATCTTTTAAAAGCAGCAAGTCTTTGTTTCATTGATCATGTATAACATTTTGAAATGCAACTCCTCTTAAATGTTCATGATAAATGTCCTTAGCAGAAGGCAGGATCAACTATTTACCAATAGCAAATGGCTTCTTTGCTTTAGCAGTGCAGTTAGTCCCTAAGAATGATTTCAGTGCAGCACATTTGATAAAATAGTGGCTTTCACTTATTGTTGTAGTCTCTCTCTCTCTCTCTCTCTTTCTTTAAAAACATTCTAAATGATTATTTTTTAATGCAGGTTTCTTGGTCTCCATGTTAGAGCAGTTTTGAAGGTTTCGTGGCTTCTTTTGATAGCCAGTCATCGCATAGAATATAGTGTCAAAAATCAGCTTGGACAATGCTAATCACCTATTACAATAATTTGTTACTTAAGTAGAACTCTTGATCTTTTCTGTTAAACATTGCTTTTTTATTTGTTGGCACTCTTAGAGTTTTCTGCTATTTCATCATCAGGTAACTCCTCCTTTTTCAAAGATGGCCCTCAAAACACTCCAGTGACATTTGTTTTTTCCTCATTTTAGCTTGGGTTAAAATGTGAGTTTACAAAAACTGTGAATAAGAGAAATGCTCAGTGTAAGAAAGAGGGGCCGAACTGGTAAATAAAATGAGGGGACTCTTACATAATTAACAAAACATGGTTAGATTTTAACTTAAATCCCATCACCAGGTGTATTTGTATAATTGATATATATCAAATCACTGCTATAAAGCATACCACCAGATAATACTTGTCAACTGCCACTCATTGATAGGGTTTTGATATGAGTCTCCAAGCAAATGATTTATTTTGGTCTCTGTGAAGTTAAAATTCTCTGCTAATGTTTATCTCTATTTGCATCTGCTCCCCATTGCTAGCATCACTACCTCAGCTTTACCTCAGAGTATCAGTTATTAAATTCTCATAAGGAACACCCAGTCTAGATCCTTTGCCTGTGCAGTTCACAGTAAGGTTAGTAATGCTACGGAAATTTAATGGATCCACTGATCTGAAAGGAACTGTGGCTCAAGTGGTAATACAAGGAATGGGAAGATAGGGACTGACTATAAATACAAATGAAGCTTAACTCACTTGGTTGGTGCTCACTCACCATGGATCAGTAATAGCCTGTGTCCTAGGGGTTGGGTACAACTGTTACAGAAAGAATGAAACTCTCAAATTACTAGGGGAAAAATAGAGGAAATTCTTCAAGACACAGGTATAGACAATGATTTTCTGGATAGGGCTCCAAAAGCACAAATAAACAAAAATAAGTGTTGATAAACAGATTTACACCAAATTGGAATATTCTTGCCTTTCCCAATTTGCTTTAAATTAGCAGATAACAAATTATTGTCCACAGATCAAATCTGATTGGCTGTTTGCACTTGTAAATAAACACTCATTTTCTTGTTTCATCCACTAATATGGCAGTGAGTTCCACTATTTGTGGTAAAGATTTATAACTCAAAAAACCTAAAATACTTACTCTTGGAACCTATGGTGAAAATATTATCTAAGCCTTGTTCTAGACCACTATATGTAAGTCAAGCTGTTGAATAAACTTTCTCAAGTAAGTAGACACTTCTTTATCTTAAGGCGTAGGAGAGTGTAATAGAGAGTTTTCAGACTCACTGGATTGGTTTTCACTTCTTCATTAATTTTTTGCCTCAGATGTATTTATCCCTGGGTGAGCAAAGATCAAAAGCCCAGACTCTTTATCAAACTTGTATTATTTCAATATGCATAAGCAGAATAGAACTAAAGCTAATTCTTATGTTCACAAATGCATTGCAATTTCTCTTATAATAAAAATATATTTGATTATTTCCTTGTTTTTCTTCTTGTCACAAGAGGAAACGCACAGAGGGTTGCATAGACCACATTTTAAAATTGGGTACTATATTCTTGATCCATTTAATGAAAAGTACAGAAATGATTCAGGAACATGTAGCTCCATGTCATTAGAACAGATGTCCCAATCACAGCACATCTACTTCAGAACCCATGTCCATAGAAAAGATCATCGCTGCTAGTGATGTCCTTGTAGCTAGAGCACAGAGTGAACTGAGAAGAATAATTTTATGCTGCAATACAATTCCTTTATTCTTGAGACCAAAATAATTACACAGAAATGATTTAAGAAAACACTGTCTGCCTAAGTCTTTACTTAAGGATATCTATTTTTTGAAGGCTATGTAATTTTACAGTTGTTTTCTAGAATTAAGCAGTTATCAAAGTACAATTGTTGTTAAGTATATTTATATTTTTAGTATAACATGAAATCTCTATAATTTCAGAAAAAAATAGATGTTGGGAAGTTGCATTACTATTATTCTATGCCATGATGTAGTAAAGTTGTTAAACATTTATCATGTTTCTACCCTGAACTTCATACAACTTATAATACTACTAATAAAAAATGAACAGTTTTCTTTTTCTGTGATAAGTATATTATCATTGAAAAACCATGATTTTTCTCATGAAATAAATAGAAATCAATAGAAGTTAATATTTACCACAAAGAAGAAAGTTGGTACATTTTTGAAAAGGACAAGTTACCTTAAAAACCAATAAGAACTTATTTTGGATAATTTTTTGAATCTGTCTCTTTCAAGCTATAAATAAAAAATCTGGCTGATAATTTTAACTACAGTTCATTTATTTTTTTCTGATAAATAAACTGCAAAATTTGAGTTGCTATAGTCTCATCTGTGTAGTAAAATTTCATTGAGTGTCATGGCATTTATTAGAAAAATATTTCATTTGATAATTGGAAATAAAATTTAAAAGGAGCATGCAAGTACACTTGGGAAAGAAAACACAGTGACATGTTCAAGCCAGACTACAAATGACTGACAAATGATCATTTCTGTAGGCCACAATTTGAAACCTGGGAAAACTCTAGGTAGAAGTCAGGGTAGAAGATAAGGTAGGAAACTCAATGCTGAATTACCTTTCTTTCATTTATTTCTTAGGGCCAAACTGAGAGGAGTCATAATTTGACATGCAGTTTTTGTCTCTCAGCATCTTGGAGCTAGCTGGAGGACACAAGTAAATATTAAACAATAAAAATATGTCTATCTTTGTATTCACAAAAAGATCATTGAAATATAGATGGGAGAAAAAGGTAACAGTTGGCTTAATCTCCTTGCCAAGTCTACCAGTGTTGCCAGGATTAATTTCCACTTATACATTTAAACCTGCTAGCTAAATGTCACCTAGGTAGTTGTTGGATATGTAGATCAAGTTTCACAAAAATTAATTGTCAATGCACAAAATAAAAATGTTGGATGAAAAGTATTCCTTTGTGAGCTCAAGATCTCTGCATGGAAACAATGTTTTGGAAAATAATATTAAAATATGCAGTAAAATTCACAATGAATCCTAAAGAGGAAAGAAAAACAAAACCATTACAGCCAATCCTTGAAAACTGTGAATTCTCCATTATTCTCTCATACTTTGTATGTTTTACATGTAACATTGTATTGCTTTTGTGACTGATTAAAATGGAAGTCAATAAAATAGTAAAAGGAAGGAAAAAGACGTTTTAGAATGAACTGTCAATGCATATGATGGATTTTATAACAATTAGAATATCCATAAAGGGTTCCAGTCTTTGATATATACATGTTTGAATGACAAGAGATAGGAAAATGGATGAATGGTGAAAATATGGAGGAATTCTAGTTAGCCACTTCTCCTAATGCAGTTCACATATTTGAGAATTTTTCAAAACATTTTTGTCTTATGGAACATACCTACTATTTTACTGCAGCACTGTATCTTGAGCTATTTTACTACTCAATAAGAAAGGAAAATAATGCCATTTGCCCACTTGTCTGCTCAAAAACCTTACTTCGCTTCTTTTCTCTAGCCAAACGAAGTCTGATCATTATAAACTTTTCTAATATATTTTTCTTATATCCAAATAATTTTCTGCATTGTTTAACATTTTTCTGAACCTCTCTATTCTGTTCCTTAATCTTTCTTTACAAAAACACTGAACACACAAATGCTATTTATTAAACAATCATAATTGAGAATTGTGCAAAGATATAGCAAAACTAATGTAGGTGTGGTTCCTCTGATTGACAGCCAGTGAGCATAACTGGATGTCATGGATTGGAACTGTACTCACACTTGGAGTGTCTGTGACAATATGAGAACATATGAGGAGAAGGGATGTGTTTGCAAAGAACAGGTGAATATTTTGATGTAAAAACCAATATATTCAAAAGGAAACATAAGTGAGCTTGGAGAGTCTTTCTAGGAAGTGTATTTCTCACTTTAGAGAGTCATGTATTTTTCACTTAGATAAGACTAGGCCTATGTCATTTATGAAATACTTTATAAGTCATAAGCAGATCAGATTATGTTTAACAAAGTTGTTTCCTCTCCACTGTTAAAAAATGGTTAGCAATATTAAATTTCTATGTGCCTACATAACACAAATTTCAGTCCATTCCAAAAAATGAGAGGCAATTTTCCCTCATAACCAGATTATTTGATAAGATAAAATATTGAGGTTCTTCATTATTAATCACAATATTTAAACATATATTAAGGCACATAATAGTCCTTGAACATAAAGCTTCAGAAACTTTTCACATTGGTCGCTTCTGCTGCCCATAATTTCAATGGAATTTTTAATCTGCTGGATTTTTTAATGGGCTCTAATTCTTTTCTATGCTGTGCATTCATGTTTTACCTAGCTTTCTTTAGCTCCCCAAGATTTTTATTTGTGTCTCTCGTAGACTTGCTTGTTACTTGTTTCATTAGGATCATTATCTGTTTGGTTATATCTTCTTTGAATTCACCAAACTCTTTTTTGATTTGGTTTATTACCTCCACTGTTTTGATTTCAGATATTTCTGCTGTGTAGCTCTTAAGTTTTTCTCTCTTGATGCCCCCTGATTGGGTTTTGGGGAGCTGTTAGTTTTTGGAGGCATTTTAATGCCTTTTCTTTCCATGTTTATATGTGAAGCTTGTGCTATTTATGGGTTGATTACAGTGGATAGCTTTATTGGTAGTCTGGAAAGTTCTTTAGTTAATATCTAATTTTCAATTGTCCTCTAAGTATGGCTAACTCTGTCCCAGGATCCAGCCACTTCTATTTATTTGGGAGAGGAGGTTGCAACTTACTTAGCTCAGTACAAAGTTCTTTGGGAATAGGTAATAGTATTGTGTATGACTCCCTGGTAACCTAGACATTGATATATAGAGAAAAACCACTTGATAACAACAACCATGTTACCTTGATTGTAGTAGTGAAGTCAAAATGATCAATCAAGTCAAATATAAAATTACAAACAGAACACTGACAACCCTAAAAATCAATCATGTACTACCCTTAACCACAGAAAGGAGGTCTATGATTATATTATAAAAACATGGCAAACCAGATATTGATCTAAAACAAATATCTACTCAATAAAACAAATTTACCACCATTAACAATAGAATAGTGTTCAACTGTAGTAAGGTACATTTAAGTACCTATATATTCATAAAGCTTAATGGTAATATTAGTAAAAATGGAGATTTTGTGAGATGGAAAAATGAAAAAGTAGAATTTAATTAAGCAATTGAAGTTGAAAAAGTGATAAAAGTGAAATAAAGATTCTCTTGAAGATTAGAGGGAAGTTAACATTAGATGAAGAAACAAACAAAAAAACAAGGAAAAGAAGGGCTAAGGAAATAGAACAAAGGGAAAAACGACAAAGGAGAAAATTAAACTAGAACAAATGAGGAAAAGGAAGATAGGGGGAAATAAACAGAAGTAAATCAAACAACTATGCAAAGATAATAATAATAAGAGAAAAAGAAAATAGAAGATAAAGCTTCAAACACACACACACACACACACACACACACAAAAGAAAGAAAAAAAAATGTGTCAAGAGAGAAATGAATTCCTTTGTATTTCCAAATGTGTGATTTCTTTCCAGGACTTGTCACATTGGAATCCAGCAAGTCACATCTCTCATCATCCCTTGTGTAGCCTGTGGGCTTCTGAGATGACCTTTCTGCTCAAGAGATACCCCTGTTTTTATACACCAGACTGTGGCAATGTCCAATGATGGCCTCCTCCTCCACATACACATAACTTTCAAAACACAAACATAAATCCCTGTTCATCTTGGTATATGGGGAAACACTTAGTTTACTCATCTCTACTAGATGTATGCAGTATGACAGAGCCTCAAGCAGACCACTGGACTCAAGGGCATCAGATCCATCCACCTCTGAAAGCCACACCACCAAACCTGGCATCCCATCACAGAATGTAGGTGTATGCCCTTCCTGGCCTGAGATTAAACTTGTCAGGGATCTCATGGAATCTATGCCTAATCCCCACTCTCTGCATCTCTCTCCTGTGGCTGACTTTTGCCACATCTCTGTGATAAAGTAAAACTTCAGTTTAGGAATGAAACTATAGTATAGGTGTTCTGTGGCTCAATCCCATGCAACCACTTCCAAAAATAATGCTTGAATAAATTTTTTATGACAATATGGTAGGCATTGTACTGGATTTCTTTCTGAACTCTATGAGCCATGAAGATGTCACTCTCTGTGTAAAACCTTGTGCTTCTTTTTTTTTTTTTTAAGAGAATGAAACAAAGCAGATCAGAGCAATGCATGCAACACAGGACTTCAAAACAAGACACCAGGAAAACAACAGTGGCTACCATAATGACTTGCTTTCTTTGAAATAGTTGTCTATACCTTCAGTCACAATAAATTCAAACAAAACAAAACAGTCAATCAAAACAAAAGTGTGAAAGCATTATGAACTTCAAAACCAGAAAAGAGGAAACCAACAGTAGCTACCATAATATCTCTTGCTTTCCTCAAAATAGCTGTCCATACCTTCACACAAATTGAAATCAAATAATAGAAAACAGACTAAAACCAATCAAAACAAAGAATAAAAACATTCTTGGACTTCAAAACAAGATGCTATGAAATCAGCAATGTCTATCATAATGTCTCGTTTTCTTCAAAGTAGCTGTTCATACCATCACACATAGTAAAATCAATTCCTGTAAGTTCTTTAGAAGAAGTTCTAGGCATTTATAAACCTATATCTGTATATCTATCCTTTCTGTATTAAAAGGAAAAACAAAACAAAATAAAACAAAATACAAGAAAAACAAGAAGCAAAAGAGACAAATAAATAACAATAACAAAGAACCCAAAACAATAACAATATAGGCTTTCACAACAAGGTGGTAGGAACGTAACAAAGGTTGTTAGTTTTTTTTTTCTTTTCACTAGTTTTGGGCTTTTCTCAGTGTGCTGATTCTGCTGTCCTTTAAGTTTTCCTGAAGAAGGTGACTTCTGGGTTTTTCTCTTCTCTGGGGTGTTGTCTTCATCTTCCATCAGGTCAGTTGTTTGCTAGTCACTTCTCCAGCCATATACTGAGTGGAACCAAAGTGCAGAACCAACTAGGAGTTGGCACTATGACATCAGCTGTGGATGGCCTCCTCCTCCACATACACATAACTTTCAAAAATGCTCTGAAACACAACCGTATTATGCATCTTTTTGTCCTCATTAGGACAAACGATTTGGTCAGATATATGTATATGTCTGCATGCAATGTGTGTGACACATCAATTTGCAAAGAATATTGTAATTGAATTATTTGTTTGCAATTTATTTGCAAACAAATAATTTGCATCTGATTTTTTTCTACTCTTGATCACTATATAAATGCATTCATCTTGTAATTTTTGTTTGAATACGTTCTAAATATCTACTCTTACTATGTACATGCATGTTTCAATTAAAAAAAGTTGTCCCATTATTTTTCTTGTTCTTTCATATTTTTTCTCCTCAGTACTGTTTATAAGTTTTATTTATGTTGTTCCACCCATTTCTTGTGTTTGTTTTTTTTATTTCAAAGATAGTAAAATCCAACAAAAGATAACAGAACGATTAAAACAAAGCAGTAGAACTGGCATAGAACTTCAAAGAGAGATACTATGAAAACAAAAGCTACTACATTGTATCTTGTTACTTTCAGAATAGTTGACCATTGCATCAGGCATAGCAAAAACAAACCAGAAACAAAACACAATAAAACCAATAAAAACAGGATGTGAAATAAAGAAAAGAATAAAAAAAGGAAACAAAAATTAAACAAAATTAAGCGAAACAATAAGAACAATATTGGGGCTCGAAGACAAGACAGAGGACAATCCCACATATTTGCCATACTACACAATATCATCTACCCAAGAAATGCTGAGATTGAGGGCACCAGGTCTGCAAAAAACCTAACAATACAAGCATTTAGTTGCTTTATGTACCTTAGTTGCTATGAACTTAGCAGGTCCTCTAAGCAAGCAGGATGCTTACGGTGGGGTTGGGGGGAGTCCTTGATTCATAGCCCGTGCACCAGTAGGGCTACGGGACACACCCCTCTTTCTCTTCCTGGAGTGTGCACAGTCACGCAATCTCACCAGGGAGGCAGGCGGGCTTTCCGCTGGTTGCTGCCTCTCAGCCCAACTATGTGCCTTCCGAGAACCCTCTATGTTGGGCCGAGAGGCAGCAACCAGCAGAAAGCCCACCTGCCTCCCTGGTGAGTTTGCGGGACCATGCACACCTCAGGGAGAGGACTATGTGCCTTCTGAGAACCTTCCTTGTGTTTGTTTTTAACTGCTATATGGGACTGCATGACAGTTTATGTCAGTGACTTTTTATTACCCAATAGACACCTCTGTATCTTGTTCAAATTTTCTCTGTGTTGCACCACCACTATACCACTTTTGTTTTATAAACCGATAATCCATATTTTAATGTTGGGCACTGGGTTATGTAAAGGTTAAGATGTTGACTTAAACCCTGCAGTCCTAAGGTTAAGTCCCCTTTGTGTTGCTTCAGGAATGGAAAATTATGTGGAAAGCTACATATTTTCTGGCCGTGTGGAGAAAACTCATAATCACTGTGCTCTCAAGACAAGGTAACATCCACTGCCAACAATAGAAAGAAATCTAGTTTTCTATTAACCTGTGCAGTGATCCAGGTATGGAGAAGGGCTTGTTCCCTTTTCCCCTTAACCTCCTTTGAAGTTACACCTGCTCCTTAAATTTCAAAATCTTTTTCAACCGTATCATGAATGGCACATGATCCTATCCCCATGTGCCTCTTGCTGGCTAATAAAAAATCAATTGAGCATGGAGATTGGCAAGATTGTTCACTAGAAGCAATTCTTCTCCTGGTCCCCTTGCATCTTGAAATTTTGTCTCTTTTTGTCCTAGATGACCTCCCAACAAGTACCTGAGAGTCTGATCATTCCCTGTCATTTTGAAATTAAAATTAATCATTTATAATCTTTTAAAAAATAAAATCAAGTAGTATTTTTATTATATTAATTTTATTAATATTTGAAGAGATTTTTAAAAAGCCGCTCCTGCAAATTTAGCATTTTCTCTAGTAAAAATATTTTGCCAAGCCCTCTTGAGACAGGTAGCATATCTCAGATGAATTTCCATCATTAATTTATTAATTGATGCTAATTTACTGAAAGCAAAACAAACTAATTTGTCACATCAAGGTGGCTACTAGTACTTTCACTGCTTGTTTTCCTGCATCACTAACAGCATAAAAATCTCTCAATAATCTGACTGAATTTAGTGAATAAATCAAAATAATAACAATAACTGATTAGCTCTGTATATAATGATAAATAAAGTCAATTATGTGCCAAAAACTATTAATCAGTTTGTTCTAAACTATATTGGAAGATCGAACAAGTACCTTACTTTTTAAATGAATGATCTGAATTTGATCAAATCAGTAGCAAAAACCTTAAATATTTGAATAAAAGTCAATGTTTTCTTTTCTTCACAATGATCATATTGTAAATTGAATTAGATGATAGTATTATTTTGCATTTAGTTTGCTATGAAAAATTAATTTAATTGAGCTATATTTTATTACTCTCAATATCACTATTTGTGGAACATTATTTTTGATTAAGATCTGGACAAAATATTCACAATATTTAATATTCTGGATAGACTATTCAGATAGAATATCTTTAATCTTTTCTTTTGGGTAATTTTACTCAATTGTGCCTTAGATTCTTACTTTTTCAATTAGTGTCATTTGAAGAAGCCAGAAAAAAGCACAAGAAAAATCAAGAACTATAGTATTCTAGAAAGGAAGAAAGTAAAGTGTATGATAAATGAGGAGAAATTACAAATGTATTGAGTGTTTTTCATGGTCTGTGTTTCTATATCACTATTATTGTGATCCCTATCATTTACTTGATAGATGAAGACTGCTTGTTGCATTATATATTAGATTCCAATTACTGGAGCAATAAATTACCACAAATTTAGTGGCTCAGAGCAACATGAATTTCTTTTATAGTTCTACTAATTAAAAGTATGAAATCAGTTTCACTGGACAAAAATCAAGCTGTTCACAGGCCAGCACTCTTCTGAAGGCCTAAGTAAGAAACTTTCTTTGTAGTTTTCAATTTCTTCAGGACACTTGATTTGTGCTCCTTCAAAGTAATCAGTGTGTCATCTTTTTTCCTCTTTAGTCGTTCTCTCTAAGTTTGAATTCTCTAATATTGTCTCTCTCTGTCTCTGTCTCTTTCTCTGTCTTCCCTTTTCTAAGGACTCTTGTGATGTCATTGAGTTCAAAATGATAGCCTGTAAAATCTTTCTCTCTCAGAGTATTTAGCATAATCAGATCTGCAAAGTTGCTTTTATCATGACAGCTAAAACACTCACATATCTGAAGAATTATGACAAAAACATCTTTTGGGAGACCACTGTTCAGCAAACCACAGGATATATGATGTATAAAGATCATTGGTGATCTTAGAATAGAGTAAGGGACAAAACAGGAATAATAGCTACTGTATTAAAAAAAACACCTTTGAGACTTTTATTGAAAATGAGCAAAATGTTTTGAATACTCATTGGCAGAAAGATGATGAAATTGTTTTTCTTTTCAAAATTAGATAGTAAAAGTAATATGTTTTGCTTAACAATATGGATAATACAGAGTGAAATCACTGATGAAGAAAGAGGATAATGAATTTGGGGAAAATTTCCCTTGAGTGAACTAGTTAGGAAAGGAGTATAGATAAAATCATGAATAGTTGTGGAAATTTAGAAATGCAAAATATGTGAGGTAAATGGCAATAAATGGATAGATATGAGGGAAACATTTGAGACATTTGTGTATTCTTCCTTTTGTTTCACCAAAATTTTGCAGTTTGCAATACACAATCTTTTATATGTTCCTCTAGTATATTTATGTAGCTATTATAAAGAAATTGGTTTCTTAATTTATTTTTTGGTAGCTCATTGTCAGTGTTTAATTAGTATATATTGTATACTGATGAGTTTTGTTTTTTGATTTTTCTATTATAAAACCTTATTGTATTCATTTATTAGTTCTGTTTTATTGGTGATGCCTTTAGAATTTTCTGTATGTAAAATAATGCCATCAGCAAACAATGACAATTTCACTACTTCCTTTAATACTTAGATGGCTTGATTTCTTTCTCATCTGATTGCTGTGTTAAATAGAAACGATGACAATGAGCATCTGTGTGTTCTTCCTGATGTTAGGAGCAAAAGTTTCTATTTTTCACTTTTGTGTCAAATTTTAGCTCTCAACTTCTTATAAATGACTTGTATTTTGTTGAAAGTCATTTCTCATACATATTTTAACTCTCAGCTTCTTACAAATGGCTTGTGCTTTGTTGAAAGTCATTTCTTATACATACATACATTTCATATACATAACTTGGAAATTTGTATCATGAATTTGTTTTTCAAATGCTTTTTCTGTATCTAATGAAATGATGATCTGATTTTTGTCCTTCATTCTGTTGTTGTGATATATCCTATGCACTGATTTGCATAAGTGGAATCACCCTTACATCTGTGGGATATATCCCACTTGATCATGGTGAATGACCCTTATAAAGCAGTATTGAGTTAGGCTTGCTAATATTTCATGAAGGACTTTTGCAACTATGTTCATCAGTAACAGTGCTTTGCAATTTTTTTCCCTTGTAGAGTCCTTGCCTGACATTGAGATCATGATAAAGATTATCATCTGTGAGTAATAAAATAAGATATATAATGTAGTTCCTGCTTCGTTTCCCATGACCAAAAGATACATAATATAATTTGAACTCCTAGGAAATGCACAGAAAGAAATTGTGCATATGGCATGTGTGTATATTTATGTGTATGTTTATAAATGATAGATAAATAGATATGAAAACCAAAAGTGTGAGAAAATAATAGATATATTATGAGGTGGTGAAACACAAGGGGAAGTAGGAATTTTTGATTTCTTTGATTCTATGTTAAGTAAAATGTTCAACATTTTCTTTCTTTGTTTATTCATAAAAGCCTTGAGTAGGAGAAATCTTCACACTGTGTGCCTTTGGGTGATTGGTTAGTGAACCCAATCAGGAAACTATAAGAAGCTACACAGCATTTCTAGATTCGAACTATGTTCACAACTAATATCTTCCCTGAACATACTGGTCTAATCTTCATTTTGTTAATAAGTAAAAATAATGGCTTTTTTGAGAATAAAATAAAATTATATTAATAAATATTTTGAGTAGTACGTTCATGTTGAAAATCCTTGATAAATGATGTCTTTCGGAGCACAGCACTGCATCATTGAGTTTTTTGACAAATCTCTTGTCAAAAAGCAGAGAGATAAACCATAGGGGGAGGAAGTGCAAAATCCATAGGTTGCAAAGTTCTAAGTTTGTACAGCTTAAATTAAACAAGCTAGGGAGAACAGCTGTTCCAAGGGTGATAGATAATTAGCAGCTGGCATTTGCAGGACATATTGGCATAGATTTATTCAAGGATACTTTAGATAAAAATTTGATATTTCAAAGCAAACTTTTAATCATTGCAAATAGATACTGAGTGAACTCTGAAGAGTGAAGTAAAGACTTGGATACTTATGAATGCAAGAATGGAGAATGAATTTGAGCAATATGAACTTAAAATATAGCATCAAAAAAAGTCAAAAATAGAACAGATGACTTCAGGCATGTGTACACACATATGTATCTCTGCACATATGTTCACAGGTATAAACATGTAGACCATATATTAGCATTATATATTTGTGCATACATGTGTAATGCATAGCTTATTTATATAATTTTAAAAAGTAAGTTAGTTTCTCAGTCATGTATATACTTCTTAGGACAGAGGAGTGATTTGTTACTCATGATTTAAAATTTTTGTTGCCCATATATGATATTTAATTTACCTAAACCTAATTAATTTGCATTCCTTATAGGATAAAATTTTAACAGCAGTTTTAATTATATCATGTATATAGTGACATTATTTTAGAGAAGTCAAAAAACAGCATAGTTAGAAAATCATGTGAGATAAAATTTTAGAAAAACTTTTCTCTCCAATTTTCAAATATTTAAAGGAGAAATAGAGCAAATTTTTACTGATAAATCATTCTGGTAACATTAACTTGTTTGAAATGTTTATTAATGATGTTTTAAGCAGCAGGTATCTGTTAAGTTTCACTCTCATATTTTTATCTTTCACAGTGAATTAAAAAAGAACTAGTATAATTTTGTGCAAAAAAATTTTGTTTCCAAATCTGAGATCATTATTTCTCAAATGCATTAATTAAGAACTAAAACATATC
>RJWM01015078.1:0-48776 GCA_004363535.1 Dasyprocta punctata
AAAAAAAAAAAAAAAAAAAAAAAAAAAAAAAAAAACTTGTCCAAATAGAGAGGAAGGACAAACAGCCCTGTATGGGAGGAAGTCGTGTGACAGTTAGCGGTGCTGGTATTCTCCCATCCATGCTGAGTCTCCCCTGACCAGCGGGGCCTACAGCTTGGGCAGCAAGGGCCAGGACACGGGCTGCCATAGGCCTCGGGATGTATTGGGGGGTTTGTGACCAGTGTCTGAAGACATTGGGCAACATGAGCACGTTAGCTGATGAGCCGCCAGGATACCTCAGAGGATTCATCAGATTGGGGCTGCTGGAGAGAAAAAGCTAGGAATGGCTTTTTTCTACCCAGAGACTTCCTATTCATTGCCCTACCTGAGTTCCCCCTTCCCTGCGAGGCTGACCTGGCTTCTGAAGGCTGTCACCCTGTCCTTTCTCTGGGCACTGTGGGTCCCCTCTCTGTGGCATGCCTTTGACCCCATCAACTGAGGTGCTGTCAGGGAAGGTCTCAACAGGAAGGGGACTTCGAGAGAAGTGGAGGAGAGGAGATGTAAGCCAGGCGGGCACATGGGTAGCGGTGTTGCAGGGAGAGGACACCGAGACGGACACTAGTTGGGCATGTTCAGGACACAGCCATCCTTCTCCCTGCTGCCCACCCTCCTGCTATCCCCACTGTCATCCCCCCACAGGGCCTGGCATTTGCCAGTAAGAACAGAGGCTCAGAGAGGTGGATCTGCTTGTCCAGGGACACAGCAAGGGAGGACAGGTTTGGGTTAGAAACGAGTTATGTTCCTCCAGGGACCCGAAATCCTTTGCTCCGTGCAGACTGAGACTGGAGAGCTAGGGCAGAGTAGGGGTTCGGCGATGGTTAGCGCCACAGCTTTGGCCAGCAAGGACCAGCGAGGGGGAAGTACTCTGCCGGGATCACACAGCAGGAAACATCCCATTAACCCCCAACAGACCTGAGTACTACTGAGTGCTCAGGGATGTGGCAAGGCCTGCTGGGAGCTCTCCGAGGGCTGGGAAGGCCCGGAGCCCGAGGACCAGCAGGACTAGAGCCAGAAAAGGGAACAGCATTGCAGAGGCTCAGAGGATATGGCTGGATGAAGGCCACGCCAGAATGAGGTGGGACAGACACAGCGGCCAGCCAGATGAGGTGGCCAGCCTGCGGCGCTGTGGGAGAAGCCAGGCTTTAGGCCCTGGGTCCTGCGGCACCGTGGGGGGCCAGAGAGGAGTGTCTGCCTCAGTTTCCCCGACGGCTCACACTGTCTCCCCCACAGCCAAGCTCTCGCGCCTGTCGCTGGCGCTGCCGCCGCTCACGCTCTCGCCATTCCCGGGCCCGGGCCCTCGGCGGCCTCCGTGGGAGGGCGCGGACGCCGGGGCGGCTGGCGGGGAGGCCGGCGGGGCGGGGTCGTCGGGGCCGGCGGAGGAGGACGGGGAGGACGAGGACGAGGACGAGGAGGAGGACGAGGCGGCGGGCGCGGCGGCGGGGCCGCGGGGCCCAGAGAGGACGCGGGCAGCCCCGGTGCCCGTCGTGGTGAGCAGCGCCGACGCGGACGCGGCCCGCCCGCTGCGGGGGCTGCTCAAGTCTCCGCGCGGGGCCGACGAGCCCGAGGACAGCGAGCTGGAGAGGAAGCGCAAGATGGTCTCCTTCCACGGGGACGTGACCGTCTACCTCTTCGACCAGGTGGGTGCCACAGGCGCGGGGTGCGTGACGCAGGCCTGAGTCGGGCGCGGCCCGCGGGGAGGCGACCCCGGGCGGGGGTCTGCCAGAAGAGAGCGGCCCCAGGATTGGGAGGGAATTGTTTCCAGGGGCGTGGCCTGTTTTACCACGCCCCCATGGACGGACACTGCGAGGCCCCGCCCTGGGAAGGTCAGAGCTTTCTGGCGAGGGGCGGGGCCTTGTGGAGGCCGCGCCTTAAGGGGCGGGCCTGGAGGCAGGCCACCCTTGAAATGGGAAGGGCCTGGAGGGAAGCTTAACCTAGGAAGCCCGGGTGAGACCCCAGAGCGGGCCGAGCTTAGAGCAAGAGTGAAATCTGAAATGGTGGCGTGGCTTGTGGGGTGGTGGGGGTCCGTAGAGAGAGGAGAGGCCTGCAGTGTGTGGGCGGATCTGAAAGGAAAGGGAGATAGTGGTTAGGCAGGTAGTGGAGCCTGGAAAGCCTAAGGAGAAAGAGGTTATGGCCTGATCCTGGAGCGGAGCCTAGTGAGATTTGGGGTGGAGTTTGTTGATCGGACCCCTAATGGCCTTAGGGGCTGTTAGAGTGGATCTTACCCAAAAAGAATTTAAGTGTCGTAGCAAGTAGTATTAAGATATTTAACCACTTGAGAGGCTAAGGCGGGAAGGTCGATTGTGCCCAGGAATTCGAGGTCAGCTTGGGCACTGCAGCGAGATTCTCTCAAAAAATGAAAATAAGGGTCGGGGATATTGCTCAGGGGCATAGGTCCTGCCTGGCAAGCGTGAGGTCATGAGTTTGATTCCCCGTACCAAAAAAAGAAAAAAAAGAAAGAAAGAAAGAAAGAAAGAAAGAAACAAAGCAAACAAGCCAGGTATGATGGCACATGCTGTAATTCTAGCACTTAGGAGGCTGACACAGGAGATCGCCATGGGTTTGAGGCCAACCTGAACTGCAAGGCGAAACCCTGACTCAAAAAGACCGAAAAAATAAAAGCTATAAAAAAAAAAAGAAAAAGAAAACAAAAACAAAAAACTTCTGGGGTGGGATCAGGAATGGGTGGAACTAATGACTGGGGCTGAGGGGTTAAGTGCAGTTGGAAGCTGGTCGTGGTGATGCAGGATGTGGGAGGCTGAGGCAGGAGGATCGAAAATTTGAGCTCAGTCTGGGCAATTTATCGAGACCCTGTCTCAGGAGGAGCTAGGGGACAGTGATGAGAGAAAGGGAAGGTGACGTGGTGCTTGCGAACCGGCGCTGTCTAGATGAACCTGGCGTAGGATACTGCCTTGAACTGGTTTTCCGGCTGGGGCCGGGGGCCACTGGAGGCGAGGCCCTTTCTGAAGAAGGGGTGTGCGGAGGCTGGGGAGGGATCTGGAGGGCCATGCAGCAGGTGGCCCAGATCTGGAGGCCGCCAGCTCGGAGGGGGATGGGCGGGGCCCGCAGCCAGGTGAGGAGCGGCCCAGGGGAGGCGAGGGCTGCCGGGGCCTGGAGGACAGGTGCCGGGCTACGGCCTTCTCTCCGCGGTTGTCCATCGGATGCCAAGGGCCCAGACGTGCCCTCTGAACTGCGCTTGCCGGGGAGGCGGTGCGCGGGATGTGACGGATCGCTCCCTTGCGAGTCCCCTGATCTGCCTCCGCAGGAGACGCCAACCAACGAGCTGAGCGTCCAGGGGCCCCCCGAGGGGGACACGGACCCGTCAACGCCCCCAGCGCCCCCGACGCCTCCCCACCCCGCCACCCCCGGAGATGGGTTTCCCAGCAACGACAGCGGCTTTGGTGAGGAGCCGGGCCTCCGCCGCGGGCAGAGGGCAGGACTTGATGGGCGTGGTCTCTGGCGTTGCTTTCTTTGGGGGCGGGGCCTCTGGTGGGCGGGGCCGAAGCCGGGCCTTGACCCAATCTGAGGGTTCTGCCCTCCTCTCCCCCAGGAGGCAGTTTCGAGTGGGCGGAGGATTTCCCCCTCCTCCCCCCACCAGGGCCCCCCCTGTGCTTCTCCCGCTTCTCCGTCTCGCCTGCGCTGGAGACCCCGGGGCCCCCCGCCCGGGCCCCCGACGCCCGGCCCGCAGGTATGGTGCCCCACTTCCGATCCATGTGCCATCCTCCTCGCCCCTCCCAGAATTTCCCTGCCTCTTGCTTCTCAGGTCCCCCCCCCCCAGCACCTGAGTCACCACTGCCCCTGTTCCAGTGGGGTCCATCAATCGCCCCTTCCCCAACCTCAGTTTCCCCTTCTGTCAGACTCGTATACACACTCGTGCCCATCTCTGCTCCATTTCTGTGCTCGAGCCTGGCAGATTCGTTCGTGGGGGAGGGAATCTGGCAGACAATTAGAGAGGGCATGGCAGTGAGGCCCATGACGGCCGGGACAACTCGCCACGGAGTAGCAGGCAGGGTGCAGGCCACACTCTGAACCTCGCCATGGGCCCATTTTACCAAAGGGAAGATGGACCTAGAGAGGAGTGAGGAGTCGGGGTCCAGGCCGCTTTGCTGGCCCTCGGCCCCTGCAGGCCCCTAGTCCTCCCCTGCCACTCCCCTTGCCTCTGGTGCCGCACGCGGTGCTAATCCTCCGGCCACCTTGGCAGAGGGTCAGGGCCTTCTTAGTGCTGACTGCGAGTGCCACCGCCACTGGGCGGCCTAGCAGGCGGGACTGGGCTCTCTGCTGCCCTCTACTGTCCCCCCGGAGGACACCTCAGCACACAGGGTCCCCGAAGAAGGGCTGGGAAAGTAGAAATGCAACTGGGCCTTGCCATAGAGGATTCCATTTTTGCTTTCCCAAATGTCGTGTGAGTCCAGGTATTGTCCCCCATTCTTGGGCTATGTGACCTGCGGCAAGTCATTTTCCCTCTCTGTGCTTTAGTTTCCTTGTCTGTCGATTGGGGATGATAATAGAACCCAGTTCCTAAGAGGACGTTAAATAGCTTAATCCACCCATGTGTGCAGCACTGGATCTGGCCATATACCAGTGGCCTCTGACGGCTAGCTGTCATTATGATTCCTGGGTGGGTGTTTGTTGAGTGACCAGTGTGAGGGGCCCTGCCTGCCTCTGCCTCCACTGATCACACAGTGTCACCATACTAGAACAGCCATGAATGCGGGGTTGCTGGGAAAACAGATGACAAGAGGAAAGGCCTCTGTCTCCCCAGTAGCAGTGTCACCTGGCCAGGGACTTGCTGGCTGGTTGTTGTTAACTGGGTGTTGGGGAAGGGGACAGTGTGCTGGCAGAGAATAGCTTGCACAAAGACCCAGAGGCAGGCTGGTTCCGGGAACAGGCTGCCAGGGTGGCTGTGGGGGAGGGAATGTGGTGTGGTGGGCCAGGGGCTGGGCTTTGTCCTCGGCAGTAGGGACTCATGGAGGACGGTATGCAGGGGAGGGTCCTGCTGCCACACAGGGCCGAGGAGGTGAGAGAGCAGAAACTTGGGGAGCTGGGGAGAGGCTGGGGACAGGGCTGGAGCTGACTCTTCTTGGCTGCGTCCCCAGGCTCACCCCAAATGTCACTGCTCCCTGATACCCCATCATCACGGCCCCCATGGGGGCAGGTTAGGGTGGGACCAGGACGTGGGGATAAATGGTGAATCAGGGCTGAGGCTGGCAGGGCTGGCCTGGGATGGTGACCTCGGTTTTAGTCACCAGGAGCAGAGACAGAGGGCCTCGTCATGCAGAACCCCAAATCCCTGCACTCGGCTGACAGATACTTGGAAGTCACCGAACCCACCTGTCTGCCCAGGCCGTGGCAGGCAGCTGCTGTGCCCAGCTGAGTGATGACACCATGTGTCCCCAAATCTCCCCACTCCTTTGAAAAGGAGCCAGAGCCCTGCTTCCCACTGAGGCTGGGGCGGGCGTTGAGGACCACAGTCCTCACTGAGTTCCTTTTATACTCCAGAGGAGCAAGCAGACAGGGAATGCTTCCAGGATGACTGGGACCACCCCAGAGTGACACACTCAGGGGGAAGGGAGCGACAGCCTGGGGGGCCGGGGTGACTGTGTGAGCCGGGGTGATGGAGAAGGGCTCTGCTAAGGCCTGTTGCAGCAGCGGGGTGAGCTGCTCGGGCAGTGGGGTGGCACAGACAAAGGCCCCGAGGTAGGCTGCGCTTGGAGCCTTGCGGGAAAAGCCCGGTGGCCAGTGTGGCTGGAGTGCAGGGGCCCGAGAAGGACAGAGGGGTGGAAGGAAGGCAGACGGCGGGAGGTAGGCAGGGCCTTGCCCATCACAACTTTGCTTTCACTATGAGCCGCCAGACATGGGTAACCTGTCCCCCAATAATCCTGTGCCTCTCCATTCTCTCCATCCTCAGGCCCCGTGGAGAACTGATTCCCCAAAGACCTGAACCCCCCGCACCCCCGGAAGAGGGGCTGAGAATAGAATCCTCTGTGGACGACAGAGCCACTGCCACCACTGCAGACGCCACCGCCTCCGCCTCCGGGGAGGTTCCCGAGGCTGGGCCCTCCCCCTCCCCCTCCCCCACCACGTGCCAAACGGGAGGCCCTGGCCCCCCGCCTCCCAGTCCCCCGGACGGCTCCCCAGACCCCCCAGACCCCCTCGGTGCCAAATGAGGCAGGAAGCCCCGCCCCTCCCTGGAGAGCCACCTTTCTCCGAACTGAACTGAACTCTTTGGGGCCTGGAGCCCTGGGCACAGCGGAGGTCCCTCCTCACCCACCCTGCCCCGCGCGCGCGCGCAGGAGCTGCAGGCTTCAGGGACCTAGACCCCATCTCCGTCTCCCCTGCCCTCCCCAGCCCAGCCCCTGGAGGGGCCTCTGGTTCAACCTTCGCGTGGCATTTTCACATTATTTAAAAAAGACAAAAACAACTTTTTGGAGGAACGCGGAGCCTGTGTGTGTTTCGGGCGGACGCAGGGAGAAGACACTGTCCGAGAGGCTCCTCGGGCCGAGGTGGCGGAGCCTGGCCTGGCCCTTGCTGTGGGTTGGAGTTCAAGACTCCCAACTTCTCCCAGCTCTCGGGAAGCTGAGGCGGGAGAATTGCCAAGAGTTTGGAGCCAGCCTGAGCCACATAGTGAGACCCTGTCTCAAAAAAAAAAAAAAAAAAAGACTTCCAACTTCAGCAACGCAACTGACCAGGAGGTCGTGAGGAGTGGCAAGGGTGGGCAAGGTGGGCAGCTGTGCTGGGGGTCATTTCCATGGGTGGCCACAAGACCAAGGCGGGTGACAGGAATCATAAATGACCTGCTGATGGCTGTAATGGACCATAACAGTGTCCCAGACTCCTTCTCAGACCGCCACTGCCTGTCCTTGAAGGCCAAGGTTGACGTCTCTGCCTGTGGTTGCATTGCCTCAATGTACCCACTTTTCCACGTGACTCCTGCCTCTGACACCCTCAATTTCAACCTAACCTCATCTCTGTGTAGAAGCCTTGTGTTCTGCCCTGTACTCCTGAGCTCCTCTGCCTGGTTTTGGTCTCCATCCCAGGTATTTGCTGTCCACCTGGGGCCTCCCTCCCTTTCTGCCTTGATGTTTGTGTCTGTCCCCTTGTTTCTGCCTGCACCCCTCTTTCCCTGTACTGGCACCTACACATCTTTTGGCCTTTTGGGCCTGGCTGGCCCCCATCACCTGGAGCCAGATTCATGGGCACATTAGAGATAGCTGGATGGCAGAGAAGGTAAGAAGCGGACCCCTGAGACTATCACTTAAGGTGATGAGAGCACCCAAGTCTCAGGCAACTGGGAGAGGGAGACAGAAGGGTTTTGCCTCTTCAACCGTAGTCACCACTGGTACACATGGTAACACTTGATATAATCTTGAGAATCAGCCAGGCATGGTGGTGCACACCTTTAATCCCAGCACTCAGGAGGCTGAGGCAGGAGGATTGTTGTGAGATCGGGACCAGCCTGAGCTAGAAAGTGAGTTCAAGGCCAACCTGAACTGCATAGTGAGACGCTGTCTCAAAAAATAGGGTGGTGGATTTAGCTCAGTGGTGTAAGCGCCTGCCTGGCAGGCGTGAGGTTGTAAAGTTTGATCCCCGGTACCAAAAAAAAAAAAAAGATACCTGAAGCTTGGTGCCTTAAAGCACAGAAATGCATTGTCTCAGCCCTGGAGGTTTGAAGTTCAGGATGAACCCCAGCAAGGTGGTTTCCCTCTGCAGACTGTGGGGGACAGTCTGCACCCTGCCTTTCTAACCCTGGCTCTCCACACTCTGCTGGTGATCCTTGGTTGTCCTGGACTTGGGTCCCTTCACCCCATGTCTGCCCTGGTCTCCACATGACACTCTCTGGTTTGTGTGAGGATAGCAGTTTGTATTGGATCAGGACCACTCTGATGACTTCATGTCAACTAATCATATTTGCAATAACCCCATTTCCAAATAAGACTGCAATGAGAGCTGAGGTTGGTGGGGTTCAACACAGGAATCTGAAGACACAATTCGACCTATAAAAGGATGGCTGGGGGCTGGGGTCCAGGGCGAGGAGGGTGCTGGAACCCAGACTCAGTCCTGGGGAGATGGGTCAAGGCAGGACTGCGGGTAACCGAAGTGACTGCAGTGTGGCTTGCAAGTTCCATGGACATCTGCAGATTTGGCAAAAACTGCTGATTTCCACCCCCCACCCCGCCAAAAAAACAAAAACAAAAAAAAACACAACTCCCTTTGGAACGTGGCAGTCAGTGGCACTGTCACTCAGCTGGTGGCGCCTGTTTCAAAGCGTCTGTCGAGGGTTCTAGTCCTCCCCCCCACTGCAGCCATGCAGCCCACAAGCCTCGTCCTGGTGGCTCTGCCCCAGGGCACCGCGCAGCCTGCCAGGAGCTCCGGTCCGAGGCCCAGCAGAGTGGGGAGCGGTCACCACGCTACTGGGGAGCTGACAGCAGCACTGAGGCCGAGATGTGGGGATGCTCCCTGCCCATTCTGCCAAACTCAACAACTGGAGGCTCCACGGCTCCCAGTGCCACACGGGACAACTCCTGGCAGGTTTCATGGCACCTGGGGAATGCTGGGAGCTATAGTCTCCCTGGAGACCTAAGCAACTGCAAAAAAAAAAAAAACGGTATCTCCCAAGCAAATGCATCTGCCTCCAAACCCACGAGCCCGTCTTTGAGGACACCATAGGGACCCCAAACACAGCAGAAGGGCAGGCTTACTCGGGTTCAGAGCTGTCCCACCCAAAGGTCTCATCTCCAAGGTGGTGGGCCTCACATTCCACCATCACATTCCCAGGAGTAACATGGAAAGGCAGCTCCTTGGCGTAACCCCCACAGGAGACTCAGTGCTGGTGCAGCCTAGCTCCAAGGCACTGGCCCGCAAACAAGGTGTCCTCTGTGTCTGATGTGTCCCTCCCAGTGACAGCACCCAGCACAGCCCGCTCACCTGGACCCAGTTCCTCAAGACCCCGCTGCACACCTGTCCACCCTGTCCTTTGGTGCTCTTTGGCCCAGTTCCCTCCATGCACCAGCAAGGTGACGCTGGCCACTTCTGTCAGGGTGCAGAAGTGGACGCCAGAACCTGCCTCCCTAACACCATCCTCTGCTCACTAACTCCTGCCTAGAAAAACCTGCCTCCCTAACACCATCCTCTGCTCACTAACTCCTGCCTATTAAACTCCTCCAGGTGTGACCCATCTGGGATAGCACCTGCTCTGGGTCCCTTTGAGCTGCTCAGTGGCTTCGACCAGCCCAGCTCCTGACCCTTGCCAAATGCTAAGAACTCAGCACCCCAGCTCCACCAACCCCAAGAAACAAGGGGGGGTCTGTAGGCTTGAGTGGTTAAATAATTAATAAGATTACCAACAGCATGTTAATTACAAATAAGGAGGAGCTGGAGGGAGATGGTGAATTTCCAAATGGAGGACCGGGGTGCACAGCCCCAGGGCCCAGGGGTCCGGCCACCCGGGCGGGGCAGCTCCATAATAAATAATAGAGTGGGGGCAGGGGTCAGGGCTGCTCCTGCTTCTTCTTGACGGAAATCCTCTTCTTCCTCGCGGCCAGCATCTCATAGAAGGGGTCCACGCTCACGGCAGCCCTGCGGAGGAGAGATGTCAGCAGAGGGCCCAGGGGCCAGGCCTGGCCTCCTCCCCCAGACCTGGGGACAGGCGCGGCCTGGGCTCACTGAATGGACTTGATCCACTCGTCCTTCTCCTCCTGCGTGGGGGCCGAGATTCGGTACACCATGTGGTTCCCCTCCACCACCCGTCCGTCTGCTTCTGTTTTGCAGGCTTTGATGAGCTGCCCCTTGTTGTTGGGGATGTAAAGCTCAAAGCAGTTCTGAGGAGACAAGGCAGAGAGACAGTGGGTTAAGAGCTAGGCCGGGGGGCCAAGCTGGAGCCCCCGGGGGCAGGCAGAGGCACAAAGTGTGTGTCTTACTGGCTTCCGGGGGTCATCCACTTCTCGGATGCTCAGGTTTTCCAAAGGGATGATGCCTCGGGGCTCCTTGTCCTGAAGACGCAGGACGGACAGAATTCAGACAACCCAATCTCTGACCCCAGCCCCGCCTCCCTGGGACCCAGGGCCGGCCGGCCTCTCACCGTCGTGTACTCGAAGTAGTAGAGGCAGTTGTCGGTGAGGATGAACCAGCGCCGCTTCCAGGTCTTCACCCGGCCCCCTGGAAGGGAAGGGGTGGGAGGGGGCCTGGGCTCAACGGTGGGGGACAGGACCGCTGGGAGGGGGAGGGGAGGCGGAGCAGAGCAGGAAAGGCGGGGCTCTCAGGCCTAGGACAAAGGCAGCGGGGGGGAAGAGACAAGCAGGGCCAGGCACGTTTGGGCCCAGGACCGAGTCCACCCCCAGCCTGGGGCTTGCGCTTCTGAGGCCCATCTGTCACTCAGGCCCACGAGGCGCCTTCCTGCCAGTGCGCAGCTCGGGGCAGGGCGAGGCGGGCGTGCACCTACCTCCTGGGGCAGACAGCGAGAAAGCAGCAGGACCGGGTGCAGGAGAGGGAAGGCGGAAGGTGGGAGCCCCCAGAGCCGCGGCAGCAGAGACAGGGTGGGCGAGGGAGAATGCACAGAAGTGGGACGGTCAGACAGACAGACAGACAGAGACACAGGCACGCAAAGAGAGAGGGAGGGAGGGAGGGAGAGAGAGGAAGAAAAAGTTACATCCACACAGGGCAGGAATGGCCACAGCCTCTCCCACCCAGGGAGGCCGTGAGCACCCCTCTCGCATCCGGCTCCAGCTCTTAGTGCCTCGGCACATGCCCCTGGCTCCTCTGTGGCCATGGGGAACGTGTCCCTCCCCCACAGGTGTATCTCAGTTCTCAGCTCCAACATAAGAGTGGCTGTATGACCTTAGGACACTTCCAGCCTGGGCCCCATCTGGGTCCACCCCATCCTGCAGCAAGATGACCTGATTCTGGCTTCCCTGTGGGCCCAAGAGGACAGAGTGACATCTACTGGCTGTCACCAGGAGTAAGGACATCGAAGGTCGCCTTGGAGTGCACCAAGGAAGTTTGTCCTTTCTAAGGGCCACAGAGGGAACGTGTGCTTTGGTCAGAGACCTGTCATGGGGCTGTGGGGTGGGGGCTGTGCCTCAGTTTCCACAGCTTGGAAATCATGGACTTCCCGCTGACAGGGACAGCACTGGGGCACTGGCTCGTGGTGATACCGCCTTCCTGCCTCTCTCTGATGCTCACAAGTAGGGCAGCACTGGCGCCAGAAGCCACAGCGCCCCAGGCAGGCGTCCCATGCGGGGTGCGGGCTGGCCAGTGTGTGGCGGGGTTCGCGCAGGCACTGGGATGGATCTGGGGGCCTCGTGCTGAGCTACAGCCTGCAGGAACATGGCTGGGCCACCAGGGTTTTGAGAGGGCCCAGGTGACTGTCATGTGCAGCCAATGCTGAGGAGGCTGCCATGACTCATGGCGACTGCCACCTTCTGTGACCCCTGCGGCTGACCAGGAATCTGCTAGTGCCGCAGGGAGCCAGCTCCCCACCCCCAGCTGGGACTCCATTCATCTCCGCCACCCCAGGTGGCTCTTCCCAGCTAGCAGCCCATCCAGCCAGGCAGGGAGTCCTCCGCAGGACTCTGGGACAGCTGTCCTCACTTGTGCTGGCTCTTCTGTCTGTGACTGACATTTTGGAGATGGCTAGACACTGGGAACAGCCACCGTGCTACTGGTCTGATGGTGTGGTCAGCAATGGGGACAACAGAGCCCTGCAGAGCCGGCTGCCCTGGCACCTGGGCACCATCCCCTTGAGCTGGGTTTCTGTTAACTGCAGGGGAGGTAGTGCTAAGGGGACACTGTCGCCCAGGGGTGGTGGACTGAGCTATCTGTGGCATCCTTGGTATGGAGGTCAGGGCCTGGCAGAGCGAGGGCTCCACAGTAGACCCGGGGCTGGGGCCAGCACTTGGGTCCGAGCTTGCTGTGAGCCCTGTTTTTAGATGTGGAAACTGAGGTTCAGAGAGGTCAAATCCCTGGCTTCCGGTCACACAGCAGGCTGTGCGGGAGCTAAGTCCTGAGCCCGGCTTACTAACATCCCCTGTGGAGGCGCCAAAGGGCGCAGGAGGGGACGTACCCAGCTTAAGGAGCCAGCCTTCCCGGTCTGGGTTGAAGAAGGTGTGGGTCAGGTCATTCCCGTCGTCCTCGGGGATCTTGAAGGGCTCATTCCGGATGCTGTCGTAGAGGTTCTGAGGGGCGAAGGCCAGGTCAGTGACCCCAGGCCCTGGGCCCTGCCAGGACAGTTGGGGCGCTGAAACTGTGGTGGAGGGCGGGGGTGGGGGCACAGAGGGAGCAAAGGGGAGGGCTCGCAGGGAGAAGGGAGGGGAGATGACAGGTGAAGAGTCTGCTAAGTTCTCAGGGGCTGGACCGGGAACAGGACATTAAGACCCAGCAGAGTCAGAGAAAAAGATGCAGACTGAGGACCGGAGCCAGAGACGGACAGGGACAGAGAGAACACAGGTGCAGCTGAGCTGGGCAGGCCACTGGGGCAGGGGGCAGGACAGCTCAGCACGGAGGGACCCAGGGGCGCGGAGGGGCCGGGAATGTGGGCCTCACCCTGAGCAGCTCCTCAGGCAGGTCCCCACCCTCGTTGATGCCCCGGTTCATGGCCACAAAACGCTCCAGGCCTGGCTTGTCCCTGACATTGGGGTTGTGAAGGCTGGTGTTCAGCATGATCACGGCGAAGGACAGCACGTAGCACGTGTCTGCGCAGAACAGGACGGGGGTGACGGCCCAGATGTGTGAGCCACAGGCCTCCTCCCTCAGTCCCGGGGGTCCCAGCCCGGCCTCCTCCCCTAGATCTGGGGGTCCAGACCCAGCCTCCTCCCTTAGACTCAGGGGTCCAGGCCCCAGCCTCTTCTGTGTCAGGACCCAGGATCTGCGCCCCCACCTGTGGACTGGAAAACCCCGGGGTTGCACAGGCAGTATCGCTGAGCAAAGGCCTCCATCATCCGGTCAATTTTCTGGGCCTCTCCAGGGAGGCGAAAGCTCCACAGAAATTGCCTGGTTTGGGGAGGGACCGGGTTTGCTGTTAGGGCCAGAAGCCCCTCCTCACACCTGGTCTCTCCACTAGGAACTGGCTGCTGCTTGGTATCGACTGGTGACCCACTCTGATACATGAGCGTTTGCTAGCCAAGGCACTTGTGGTGTCTCTGCAGAAATAGCCTCCCTTCCCCTAAGGCTGCTTAATAGGAGGGCGTCTGGAGAGCACTACCAGCAGCATGGCCAGCACAGGCATGACAGAGGAAGCAGACTTTCCAATTTTATGTAGGCACCTTGATCCAGTTACGCCTGAAGGAGGCCCTATCCACGGACTCGTGTTACACCAGGCCACCAACTCCTTAGTTTTGTATCTACTTTTGCGTGTATCTATCTGCTCTGAGTATGGATAATCCCGCCCAACTACGCATACATTCCTACCTTCTGGGACCACCCCTCTCACCTGAGAGCCTGCACCAAATTGAGGTCAGTGAACTCATGCAGATCCACAAAGGCATGGAGCACAGCCAGGTTCAGCTCTTCCCTGGCAGGAGAGGGCAAGGGCAGTCACACAGAGTCTGGGAGCAGTGGGGGCCACCCCTTGCAGAGGGGAGCTGGCTCCCACCAGAGGGGTGTGCCTTGGGAGCCCTGTTTTGTCGGATCTTTGAACAGGGAGAGAAGTGTGGCAAGACATGCAGGCTGCCTCAAACATTTCCCAAGATGTCCTGTCATGGTCCCCATGCCCCCCTTATGACCCCAAATGTCCACAGAGAGCCCTAGGTCCCTGATGTCAGCCACAAGCCCCAGACTCCTAGATGTCCCAGTTCCCTGCACTGCTGCCACAGCCCCCACACTTCCGGCATCCACATGCGGTCCCCAAGCTGTCAGTGCTCACTGCTGCCACCAGACATAAGCAGGGTCCCCCACCTCCAAGACACCGCTCGAGGTCCCACACCCACAGTGCTCTCGTCAGTCCACTCTGTCACAGTCCTGTCACGTGCAGGCCGGCATTCCCATCCAGGGCTGTGGGGTGCAGGCAGGAGTCTCACCTCTCCCCCAGGTAGTCCCCGATGGCGGTCTTGTTCAGCCCCTCACCCTTGTACAGGAAGCGGGCGATCTCCTCGGGTGTGTTCTGCAGGAGCTCATTGTCCACCAGGAACTGGATGCCCTAGTTGGGGGTGGGGGGGTCTCAGTGTGGAGTGCCAAAGTCCCTGCTCCTTGTCTCCCCGTGAACCTCGACACCTAAACCCACCCTAGCGTCAACAGGGCTCAACATGTATTGAATGACTAAACAAACTATAACTGCTGTAAGCATGAATAAAGAGAGATGCCGTTACACCGCACTTTGTCTAAGGCAGTGAATGTGTAACCCCAGGCGTGACTGAATTCTTCTCTGGCTCTCCCTGTGCAGTGCTGAGTTCTCCATTACAGCTGCAAGCCTCAGAACTGTGGTGCCCATGTCTAGGGTTCCTCTAAGGGGAAGGTCAGCTTCTTCTCTAGGTCCTCAGTATTGTTCAGCAGAATCAGGCTTTTAGGAGGCCTCAATCAATGTGTTTGAAGTAAGTGAACAAAATTATTTCCTCTGCCAGGACTGGTGGCGAAGATCTGCAGTTCCCAGCACTGGGGAGGTTGAGGCAGGAGGATCACTGTGAGTGTAAGGCCAGCCTGATGTACAAAGTGAGTTTGAGGCCAGACTGAATGACATGTTGTAGAAATGTCTTTCCTCCATCTGGTGAACACATACTCATCCTTCAAACCTGATCGAATGCCTCCTCCTCAGGTGAGCCTCCTTGGATCTTCTAGCTCCAGTTCCTGGGTATCCACAGCCCCAGTAATTCCCTCTAGAGGGTCACTGGTCTACTACCCTCCCGACACACGTCATTTTGGCCATAACCCCTACCACACTCGAGGTCCTGTCAGGACCTGGATTGCATCTGGAATAGGGGCAGAGGACCCTTCAGGCAGGGGACAGAACACAAGTAAGAGTCAGAAGCTGGAACACTCGGGCAGTGTTCTCAAAACAAATTGGCAGCTAGTTTGTGTGTCTTCCTAGAGTACACCTGTACCTGTCACACTTTTAGAACCTCAAGGTGCCAGAACTCCACCTCCTGTTGTCCTACCTTCTTGGGATCCATGTTGAATTTCTTCCTGCCCATCGCCATCTTCCGGTTCCGCTGCAAAGTCTTACTGCAGGGGTAGAAAGCAGGGTGGAGTTAGGGGTTTGAGGGTCAACTCCTGAACACCCCTGGCCCTGGCCACATACCAGCCCCAGCCTCACCTCCCCTCATTGGCCTCCAGACCCTCCACCTCGCTCATGGCTTCGCTGAGCTCCTCCCGGAGGCGCTGGATCTCCACCAGCAGCTCCTGTTTCCGCCGGCGGATGTTCTCCAGCTCCATCCTCTCCTCTGGGGTCAGGTCTGGGGGCTCTGAGGATCAGGGTTTAGAAATCAAGTTCTTGGAGCTCCCCTGCAGCTCCCCTGCAACGCTGAGAAGACGAGGCTGGGGGAGATGAGAACGGGCTGCCCAGGTCTGGCAGAAGAGGGTGGGGGCCTGGATTCCTCATCCAGAGGAGGAAAGGCTGGGCCAGGAGTCTTGCTGGAGGAGGGGACTTGGGGCCCAGACTCCTGAGTCTGAGGGACCAGGGAGAACCTGAGCTCTTGGGTCTAAGAGGAGAAAAGAGTTAAGTCTGAACTTCTGGGCCCATTACTTGGAAGGGGGCTGAGGCCTTGATTTTCTGACTCCATAACTGGTGAGGCAGCTGGGGGCCTGGGCTCCCGGGTGGTGAGTGCGTTCAGCCTGGCCGTCGGGACTCCTGGGCCCATGAAAAGTGACGATGGCAAGGGTGGCTGCTGTCAGCTTGTACGAGTTCGGGAAGCGGGAGCGAGAACCGAAGCCGCCGCCCCCGCCTTAGCGGGTTCTCCAGAGCCCCCGAAGCTTCTCCCTCGCCCCCCAACGCCCCGGGACCCCCTCCGTGCCCGGCAGGCGCTGGGCTCTGCCTGCCCCTTCGGAGGGTTTGATGCTGCCCAGGCCGCGCCTCCAGCTCCATTCCGCCCCCTCCCGCCACAGCCGGAAACAGGCTCGGCCCAAACAATGGCCTGGAACGCCCCGCTCTCCAGCCCGCCGGAAGCCCGTCCTGCGAAGCAGACAGGCGACGACGGGGCCCGAGCGCTCGGCGCCGCGCGTCCTGAGGGCTGGTTCGCTGCGGGGCGACGGGCAGGGAACGCACCCTCGGGGCGCCGCCGGCCCCGCCCCTCCCCGGCCTACCATAGACACCGTCCTCCATGGCGGCTAGGAAGGCCCGCGGGGAGTCCGGGGCTGTCCCGCCGGTCGGGCCTGGATCCGCGTTGGCCCGCGGGCTCGGATGAGCCCGCTCAAACGCCCCAGGAGCCACCGCCGCCTCCTCAGCGCCAGTCCTCAGCGCTGAAAAGACTCTCCTTTCACTGCCCAACCGCCCGGCCAGTAAGGGCCGCCCCTCGTTTTGACACCATCCAATCCACGATAGGCTTTCTCGGCGTTACCGCCCCCGACCCTAAAGGATCGCCCTCCAAAACCAATAGGCGCCCGAGAATCAGATGTAGCAATGTCCGGGGTTGGCGGCAGACGGCCTGCGGGGCCAATCGGTGTACGGGCAGGGCGCCAGATCCCGCCTCCGAAACAAAAGAAAGCCCTTGGCAGGCTTTGCCTCCAATGAGAAGCCTCAGAAAGGAGTTTAAAAGGAGGTGGGGTTATGCCTCGCAGAGAACACTGCGCCTGCGCCAAGGCTCTGGCGCTGGACGAGGTCCGCCGAACTCCGCCTTCGTGATGCGTTGCTAGTGGGAGGTACTTGCCATGCTTGTTGCTAGGGGCGTGGCCTCAACCGTGAGCTGTTTCCAGTAGCCACACCTCTAAGTAGGCCACGCTGGCTTTTGACCGCAGCGGTTGCCATGCAACCGGGAGCAGCTAAGGCCTTTCTTTTACCTTCTTTCTCCGGGTTCTTCCCTGTTCTCTCTGCCCTCTACAATCTCTAGATCCGTTCCTGAAGACCTCCTATATTCTCCCCATCCGCTTCAGCCTCTTCAGAGTCTAGGGGTGGTGAAATGAAAGACTTAGTTTCTTCCCAGTGCCATGCTATTTGGCACCTGTCGTGGAGAACGGGGACAATAAAGAAGAGCAAAATAGTGAAAGCACGGGTTCCGCCTTCCTGGCACCTTCTGCCTCTTAGACTCCTCCCCCAATTAAAAATTCCTCCTAAGACCCCTCCTTTCCCCCAAAACAACTCCCCTTCCTGCATCCCCTCCACCGCCCCGCCCCTGCTTCTGGCTCTTCCCTGTCTTTGTGTCTCCCCAACTCCACCTCGACTGTCCTCACATTCTTGCCCTATTTAAATTCCTTTCTCCTTTCAAAACCCGCCCAATGTCAGAGACCACTCTCTGTCCGCAGCCCCTTGGTGGCTCCTTGCAGGAAGGGCGAGCTGGGCAGGGGCCTAGCTGGGACGGGGAACTCGGGTATCCTGTAAAAGGCCAGGACCATGATGGAGGCTAAAGTGGTGTCCAGGGTTTGTCCTCATTTGCCGTCCTGGCCTGCGCAGGTAGGGACAGATTCAAGCCCAAGGCCCGGTTAAGCTGTTGGATTAGACACGGAGCCTCCTAATCCCCTCACTGACCTTTATGAGTGGCCCAGGCCCTGCCCTCTCCAGTGGAGACCCAGGCTGCACCAGCACTACCTGGCTCCTCCCAACCAGAACCACCCCCTGCCCCTTCACCTCCAACCCAACAGCCCGCCCCACCACTGTTTCCATTGTCCCCAGTCCCAGCCCCAGACGGCCTGGGCTGGAAGAGCAGCAGCTAATTAATCCCATCCGGTTATTACATGGGGATTCTGAAGGATAAAGAGAGAGGAGGGAGCCAGAGGAGGAACCCGGGCCAATGCGGCTCTAGGGTGGGCTGGTGGCCAGTGACAGTGCCTGCCCTCAGCTGGGAACACAAGGTGGGAACACGTCCTCCCCTGGCACAGGCTCCCTCTGCGGCTGGCTCCCAGCCTGCCGGGCACTTAGGAGGATGACAGCATGACTGAAGGCCAGGCCCCAGGACCCGTGCCCCAGAAACACACTCAGATAGGGTCTTTAATCTGGGGACAGGCCCACCCCTCAAACATCCCTTTTCCACATGGTGGGAAGACCCCTAGTATTCAGAGCTACCTCTTCCTCTGCCGTTCCCCAGAGCTGGGAGCTGGAGGTGGTGGCAATGGCCCACAAACTCTAGTTCAGAATCAGCCTTTTCCAGATCATCTCCTATCCCAGCTGCCCCTGGGAAGCCATGTGATCCAGAGGCATCAGGAAATGCCCAGAACCCACACCCCAACCCTCCATGAGGCAAGCAATTGTCCTGCTGCAAATACCCTTGGAGAACTTCAAGTTCCAAAGCACCATTTTCACAGGTGGGGAAACTGAGGCAAACAGAGGGGAGCAATTTGCCTCAAATCACACAAAGTTGAGACAATTGAGGCACAGAACAAAGCTTCCCGTTTTTGTTTTTTTTTTTTTTTTGCTTTTTGCTTTTAGAGACAAGGTCTCACTATGCAGTTTAGGCTGGTCTTGAGCTCACTTTGTAGTCCAGGCTGGTCTCAAACTTGCAACAATCCACCTGCCTCAGCCTCCCCAGTGCTGGGATTACAGGCGTGTGCCACCACACCTGGTTTTTCCCGTATCTTTGAAAAGGATTGCATTCCAATTAACTTGAGTTCAATTGCTAAACTTGCTGTAGTAATCAGAGGAAAAAGTAGATATCTGTATATATATTATATATATATGATATACATATGTATAATATTTTTAAGAAACAGACACACGTCACTAGGTGTAGTATTTGAGAACATTCTAGACTCACACCAGCTTTGGGCCTGCCCCTTCCCTTGCACACTAATGAGCCCTGTGACCTACAAGGTCTCACGTGAGCCTTCACTTGCTAGGTCAGCCCAGAAATGCTACACATCAAGTCCTGTGTCCCCTTCCCAGAATTGCTGAGCAGTCCATCCAGAGGTAATCAGAACTTCTAGGCTCCAGGAATGGACAACTCTGCGTCCCTGGAGCCATGATTCCCTTTGGCATTACAGAACCACAAGTCATTCAGGATCATCAAGAGTCTCAACCGCACTGGGCAAACTGGAGTCAGCAGTTTGCAGTTGTCTAAAATCAACCACATCTTCCTTGACACTGTGATCAGTCTAGAGCCCAAAATCCTTATTCTTTTGTACGATGGTTCAGAAGCTGCACTTAGTCACTTCGCCAGATGTTTTACAACCAACGTTAGAAATTTCTTTAAATTTTTTTTGGGGAGGGGTACCAGGTATCAAACTCACAACCTCATACTTGCCAAGAAAACACTGTGCCACTGAGCTGTATCCCCAGCCCAGAAGTTCTTTTATTTCAAGAACTGATCTGTCACTGTTGTCCTTCAAAATCCAGGCCTTGCTGTTTTATGCATTCTAGAAGTGTAACTCTAGTTTCTGGAGTTATTCAGCTCCCTAGGTCAACCTGTTCTAGAATCACCAGTGTTTGCCCACGTGGTCCACCTTGACTCACAGAATCTCAACTCTTGGGCTTTCTGGAACCATGAGGGCTTTTCCTTACATGCAGTTACAATTGTTTGCTTTTGGCCAATCAAGATGGTCCTGAACACTTAAGAGTGTTCTACAACCTTCTCTCTTGGTCTTGAACAAATGATTTGCCTCTTAGTGGCTGACCCAAGAAGCCTCCTCAATCTGAGGTCAACCTAGACCTGCAGACTTGATCTCTGTGGCTGTCCAGGAACCGCTGACTTCCTCCCCGACGGCTGTCTGTATCACTGATTTCTGACCCTGCTCAACAATCAATCAGGCCCAGCCATGGGGAGGAATCTAGAACCAGAACTTGCTTCTCTGGTGGTACAGAATTCTGGATCCCTCAGCTCTGCTAGGACTCAGGAATTGGGCTCATAAAGCAGTGTCAGGAGGAAGCAAAGAAATAAAGGTCCAGTATGTCCATGGTGAGTCCACCAGACCTGGCAGATTTACCCAATAGACCTGTTGGTCTTGGGAAACACCTGCCCCCGTGCCAGCAGAGGCTGATCTCTCCATCCTGCTACCTCCGGGGAGGGGGCACAAATGGGAACAGGGATATCAGTTTGCATCACGGGAGCAGGGACAGAGCCAGGGTTGGTGTGACGACTCGGGGGCTGGCGGCTCCATCTTCTGTCTCTGCCCCAGTCTCCTCTTTGGTCTCCTCTTCCTCATCTTCCTCCTGGCAGCAACTCAGAGCAAGCTCATTCTCATAACAAAATGCAGCCAGGGAGCCAGGGAAGCTGGACTTGGGGCTGTGGGCATCCTGCTCTGCCCGTTCGTCCAGCTCCTTGGCGCTGCAGACAGGTGTCCCTGGGACCTCATAGGTGCGATGGAAGTGGCGATAGTCCACCTCGTACTGGGAGCCACGTTGGAAGAGGACTGGCTCAAAACGGTGGCCCCAAAGCAGCTCCCCAGGGAGGTAGGATGAGCGACACTGTGTGGTCATGGCTGTGGCCTCAACCATGCCTTCAAGGATGACCACCAGTTCGAAGTCAGCCCGGGCCAGCTCAGCACGTCCCAGCTCGTACAGAGGACTGGCAGAGTCGATCTCATGCACGATGGTGATGGGGGACACGAGGAAGATGCGATCGGTGCCCCCATCGAAGCCCACGTCCACATCCTGGTGGTCCAGCGGGATGTACTCACCCTCCGGGGTCACACGGGGCTGCAGCGAAAGGCCAGGAGTCAAAGACAGACAGCAGCACAGAGATGAGAGGGACAGCAAGGGAGAAAGAGAAGGAGCAGAGATGTAGAGAGAAAAGAAAGCAAAGGCCAGCAGAGATGAGAACACGGATGGGGAGGGGAGACAAGAGACTCAGAGATGAGGGGAGACGGACAAGGACAGACAGAGTTGGGGGACAGAAACCCAGGGAGGTGGGTAGAAGGAAAGAGACAGAAGCACAGAGTGACAGCCACAGCAGTTAAGACAGAGAGGAAGTCAGAGACACAGAAGATTGACAGCCGGCCGGGGGATTAGAGGAGAGGGAGAGAAAAAATGGCTTTCAGTATGACAGAAGGCTGGGCATGCTGGCACACACCTGTAATTCCAGCACTCAGGAAGCTGATGCAGGAGGATCGCCATGAGTTCAAAACAAGCCTGGGCTACACAGAGTTCAAACCCAGCCTGAACTACGTAGTGAGACCCTGTCTCAACAACCAACCAACCAACAAACAAAAACAAAAACAAAAACCAACAAACAAAAAAATATAGATAGATAGATAGACAGACAGACAGAGGAAGGGAAATGGATAACAAAGGGAGTCAGGATAATCAAGGGTCCACATGCTGGACTCCTTCATGCCTCAGGCTAGCTCTGGGCCATCCTCAACCCAACCCCCTGCCCTCCTCCACCCCAACACGCGCCTGTGGGGGTCCATACTCACCTCTCAGGTCACTGCCCCACGGACTTTGGAAGAGACAGTGTCCCTCCTGGTTATGAATCCTGGTGTCTCACACTGCCAGGCAGGCAACCCAGGATTCTAACCCCGGCTGCTGAGAGCACTAGTTCCCAGCACAGCCTGGAGCTGGGCTTTTGTGCTGTTTTGCAGTACTGGGCATTGAACCCAGGGCCTTCACACTGAACTACATCCCCAACTCTTTTATTTTTTATTTTGAAGTAGGCTCCCATTAAGTTCCCTAGGGGAGACTTGAAATTACAATCCTTCTGCCTCAGCCTCCCAAAGTGCTGCAATTACAGGCATGTACTCCCTCACTAGAGTTCTTCCACCTGGGCTAGGCAGTTGCTGCCTTCAGTTTGTTGGGACACGGATGTCAGCAATTTGACCCCAAATCTAGGAACACAAGGCACTTCCCTTGGGGCTTCCAAGGAATCAGCTACCCCAGGGGCCCGTGAGAGTGGAAGCTGTCTTGTCACTGGGAAGCTGCCATTCAAAAGTGCTTCCCAGCTGATGGGAGAGCCTGGACCCCGGAGCAGGGGACTGAAGGGTCCCCCCACATTTGGCAGGACCCCCAGAGTTTCTGAGAACTGGATCACTTAGCTCTGCAGGCATCTGTTTGCAGCCCACCTGGGGCCTACCTAAGAGCTAAAACTCACTCCTAGCAACCCAGTGTCTGCTGGGAATTGTATACCTAAGCCGTGGAAAGGCCACACAGTACCAATCACCCACAAAATGCCACCACCTCACCTGGGTACCTGTCTGCCCCGAGGCTTCCGGGAGCTGGAGTCGCTCAGGTCTACAATACCCACCAGACACAGGAAGCCCCTTACGCCTCGAGTGTGGGCCCCCGGAAGAGCAGGCACAGGTCCACCCGGGGGCCACCTGTCTGGCGAACCGTGCACCCACAGGGTCCCTCCCCTCCCGCCGCACCTGCAGCAGTTGGGCCCGCACGTGGGCCTCCACCAGGTGGCTGCGTCGCAGGTTGCCCACGCGCCACATGAGGCAGAGGCGGCGGTCGCGCAGCGCCACCACGGCGTTCTCACTGAAGACCAGCGTCTCGTTGCGCTTCTTGGGCTTGGCCATCTTGGCCATGACGGCGCCCACGACAAAGGCGTCGAGCACGCAGCCCGCTATGCACTGCAGCACCACGGCGGCCACGGCGGCCGGACACTCCTCGGTGACGCTGCGTACGCCGTAGCCGATGGACGTCTGCGTCTCGAGCGCGAAGAGGAAGGCAGCCAGAAAGCTGGCCACGTGCGAGAAGCAGGGCGCGGGCGGCGGCGGCGCGGCCAGGTCGCCGTGCAGCGAGGCGATGAGCCAGAAGGCCAGGCCGAAGAGCAGCCAGGAGGCGAGGAAGGAGCAGGAGAAGAGCAGGCACATCCAGCGCCAGCGCACGTCCACGCACGTGGTGAACAGGTCGCTGAGGTAGCGCGCGCCCTGGCCGCCCAGGTTGACGAAGCGCACGTTGCAGTGCCCGTCCTTCTTCACGAAGCGCCCGCGCCGCCGCGCGCCCGGGCCCTGCGCCGGCGCCCACCCATTGCGGCACAGCCCGGGCCCCGCCTCCTCCTCGTCGCCCGGACGGCTGTCGCCCTCCCGGCTGTCCCCCTGCTCCAGGGCGCCGCTCAGGCGGCGCAGGGCCCTGGCCAGGCCCATTGGGCGGGGGGAACCCCCTCCACTCCGCCTAGTGGGGGGCGGGCGCCCCGATCCTGCGGGAAGAGAAAGGGACAGGGAGTCAGGGGCGCCCTTGGGTCCCCGGCATGCTGCGTTCTCGGGCAGACGGGTGGAAGGAGCCCCATTATCCAAGTTTGAAGAGTGAGGCGTCGGTGACAGTAATGGAACCCGTGCAGAGCGGTGGCAGCACCGTGCTAAAACCAGCACGGGTTCGAGCAATCGACACAATAATCACAGCAGACACTTTATATAGTGCCGAGTTTATGTAACAAGCCAGGTGTGGTGGTGCACGCTCAGGTGTGGTCTGAGAAGCAGAGGCAGGAGAATCGCAAGTCAGAGCCAAGCCTGGACAACTCAGACTTAGCAAGACCTGGCTCAAAATAAAAAGTAAAGGGCCGGGGATGTAATAGTTCAGCGCTTGCCTGGCAAGCGTGAGGTCTTGAGTTTGCTTCCTGGTACCAAACAAACAAACAAAAAGTAAAAAAGGCTGGGGATATAGCTCAGGGCAAAGGCTTTGAGTTCAATTCCCAGTACCGAAAAAGAGAGAGAAAGGGAGAGGGAGAGGGAGAGAGAGAGAAGAAAAAGTGAGGTACGGTTTAGACATTTTGAAAGCACATCACATAGATTTGCCTATTTGACCCTTAGTGCAAGGCTTTTGAGGTACACATTATTACCCACATTTTACAGAGGAGGAAACTGAAGCCTAGAAGTTTAAGTAATTTGGCCAATATCACAGCTAAGAAAGCTGGGATTTAAATGCTAGCAGACCATACTGACAATAGCTAATTTGTAACCGCTTCTCCACAGAGATGAGCTGAGTCTGAGGTCAGCTGTGGTTCAAAAATCGGCAGAGATAACATGCGTCAGAACAGACTGGTCCTCTCCTTCTTCCCTTCCAATTCGCTCTCAGGATAGAGGGTTAGTATACTGGTGGTGGCTATATGTGGAGTCACATCAGTGCTTTTTGCCAGTATTAGTAACCAATCAATAGTCTCCTACTATGGCAGTACTGTTTGCTAAACTAGGAAAATATTTCTGAACCTGTTGATCCATGCCATTGTCCCAAAGTCTTCTAAGTTGTCTTTCACCCCATTTCCTTAGCTCTCCTCTTAGGCCTCTCTGGACATCTCCAGAACCAGCAGACAAGGGTCAAAAACCAGTGTAACAAAAGGTTACAGGGTCCTTGTTCCAGCCTATTCTGTTTTTTATTTTTATTTTTATTTTGGTGGCACCTGGGATCAAACTTACAACCTCATGCCTGTCAGGCAGGCGCTTAAGCCACTGAGCCAAACTCCCAATCCTAGTTTTTTGAGGCAGGGTCGCACTATGTAGTTCAGGCCGGCCTCACTCACGTTGTAGCCCAAACCCACCTTGAACTCACAATGCTCCGCCTACCTCAGCCTCCCGAGTGCTGGGATTAAAGGCGTGCGCCACTACACCCGGCTTCCAGCCTATTCTGATCAACTCTCATCCATGCCGTACAGGTGGCTGGATATGGTTTGTCTCCCGTATCTTCTCTTCGAGGTACATGGCTTCGCACAATTTTAAAAGTACAAATAAAAAACTTAAAAAAAAAAAATCGGCTCAGAGAGTGTAAGTAGCAAAGGGAAATATAAATTGAATTTTGTCAAAATTGAACACTTGTGTGCTTCAGAGGGCACTATGAAAAATGATGTGAAAGTCAGAAGCTAGGTGTGGTGGCTCACACCTGTAATCCCAGCACTGGGGAGGCCGAGGTAGGAGGCTCATTGCAAGTTTGAGACCAGGCTGGCCTACAAAGTGAGCTGAAGATGCAGCCTGAACTGCATAGTGAGACCTTGTCTTACAAAGACAAAAAAAAAAAAAAAAAAAAGAAAGTGAAAATCCACCAAAGAGGAGAAAATAGTGGCAAATCATGTATCTGCTCTAACTATATAAAGAACATTTGACGTTCAATACTAAAGACAGATTACCTAACATAAAAGTAGGCAAAGGGCCAGGATGGTAGCTCATGCCTGTAATTCCAGCACCCTGGAGCCTGAAGCAAGAGGATCACCATGAGTTTGAGGCCGGCCTGGGCTGCATAGTGAGATCCCATTACAAAAACAAAAAACAAAAAACAAAAAAACAACAAAACAAAACAAAACAAAACAGAACAGGCAAAGGGCCTGTATAGATATGTTTCCAAGGAAGATACACAAATGGCCAACATGCATGTGAAAAAGCAAAAATAAATAAATAAATAAAGTAGTAACTCAACAGGATTAGCCAGAGGGAAATGCAAATCAAAACCACAATGAGGCTGGGGTTATAATTCAGTGGTAAAGTATGTGCTTGTTTAGTGTTTGTCAAGCCCTGGGTTCAATCCTCATCACCAATCAAGAAACAGAACCTCCCCCCATAGCACCACCCTCCCACCTAAAATGGCTAAAGGCCATCAACAAGACTGGGAGAATGTGGAGAAATCAGCCTGTCCCACACAGTGGGAACGTGCCAGGGAGCAGCTGCTGCAGAAACCAATCTGGCATGTCCTTTAGGGGCTACAGAGTTACCATGTGACCCCGTAATTCCACTCCTAGCCGGCTACCTAGCTCTCCAAGGGAAATGAGGATGAGGGTCTACACAAAATCTGTACACAAATGTTCACAGCAGCGTAATAGTAAGACGCTAGAAACAAGCCAGGTGTGGCGGTGCCCACCTGCAACCCAAGCACTCTGGGTGGCTGAGGCAGGAGGACCGTGAGTTAGAGCCCACCCTGGGTAATTTAGCAACTTAGTGAGATTCTGGCTCAAAATTAAAAATAAAATTTTTAAAAAAAATGTTTAAAAGATCTGGGGATACAACTCAGCGCAAACACCCTGGGTTCGATTCCCCAGTACTGGGGGGGCGGGGAGGGGGAGAAACAAGGACTCATCAACTCGTGATGAATACATATATATAAGGTGGTGTATTCCTCCGAAGAATACTATTTGGCAGAAAAACAAATGAAGTACTAATTGATGTAACAATATGGAAACCTTGAAAACATTATCCTAGTGAGAAACAAATCACAAAAAGCTACCTATGCTGGGTGTGGTGGCACACTCGAAGTGATCCTCTGAGGCTGAGGCAGGAGGATCACTGTGAGTTCAAGGCTAGCAGGCTAGCGTGGGCCACAAAGTGAGTTCAAGGCCAGCCTAAACTGCAAACTCAAAAAGACAAAAAAATAAAACAAAAACAAAAAAACCCCCTACATGTATATCGTATTATTCAGTTTGTGGTCAGGCCTCTACACTGGCAGGTTCCACATCTGCAAATTCAACCAAATTCATATTACATATATATATATATATACACACATACATACATGTATATATTCATTTATTTATTTTTTTCTCCCTCTGTTCTGAATATGGACACAGTTTTTCTTTTCTTTTTTTTTTTTTTTTTTTTTTTTTTTTTTGTGTAACAGGGATCAAACTCACAACCTCCCACCTGCCAGGGAGACGCTTATACCACTGAGCTAAATCCCTGGCCCTATTTTTTTGAGATAGGGTCTCACTTTGTAGCCCAGGCTGGTTTTGAACTCATAACAATCCTCCTGCTTCAGCCTCCCAAGTGCTGGGATTATAGGCGTGCACCACCATGCCTGGCTCACACAGTGTTTCTTGACAGGATTCCTTAAACAATACGATTTACAACTATTTACCTAGCATGTACACTGCATTAAGTATTAGAAGTAACCTAGAAGTTTTGTTTTGTTTTTTTTTTTTCCTTGTAGAACTGGAAACTTTTTCTTTCTTTTTTATTTTTTTATTTAAGCGAGTAAATTTTTTTTTTTTTTTTCAGGTAGGGACTTGCTGCTAAATAGCTCGGGCTGGCCTTGAACTCACTTTGTAGTATGTAGCCCAGGTTGACCTCCTGCCTCACCCTCCCAAGTGTGGATTACAGGTGTGTGCCACCATGCCTGATGATGGTACTGAGGATTGAACACAGGGCCTCCCACTGAACTACATCCCCAGCCCTTTTTAGATTTTATTTTATTTATTTATTTATTTGTTTGGTACTGGGGATCAAACTCATGACCTTGCACACCCCTTTTTAAATTTTGAGACGGTCTTGCTAAACTGCCCAGACTGAGCTTGAATTTGCAATCCTCTGCCTCAGCTTCCCAGAGTGCTGGGATTACAAGCATGCAGCACCATAGCTGGCCATCTCAGGTGATTTTAAGTACAGGAGAGGCTATCCATAGGTTATTGGTAAATGTTACACCATTTTATGTAAGGGCCTTGAGTATCCATGTGGTCAGTATCCGAGGGGCTCCAGAGCCCATGCCCTGTGGGCCCTGAGGGATGCCTGTGTCTGAAATGTACAGAACAGGTAAATCCATAAACTAGGAAAGTAGACAGCACAGGGGTGCAGCCCGGTGGTAGAGCCCTGGTCTCTCATGCTTTGGCTTTGGGTTTGATCCCCAGCACTAGGGAGGGAAATAAAAGCAGCCCTGCAGTTGCCTCAGCTGGGGGAAATGGGGAGGTCGGAGAGCGTTGGCCAAAGGATATACGGGGTTTCTTTTGGGGTGAGGAAAATGTTCTAAAGTTAATCAGGGTGAGCTGGGCGTGTTGGCACATGCCTTTAATCCCAGCACTTGGGAGGCTGAGGCAGGAGGATCGGTATGAATTCGAGACCAGCCTGGGCTACAAAGTGAGTTCAAGGCCAGCCTGAACTGCATAGTGAGACCTTGTCTCAAAAAATAGGGCTGGGGATTTAGCTCAGTGGTGTAAACACCTGCCTGGCAGATGCAAGGTTGTAAGTTTGATTCCCGGTACCAAAAAAAAAAAAAAAAAAAAAAAAAGAAAAAAAAGAAAAAAAAAGTTAACCAGGGTGACATTTGCACAACTGTAAATATACTAAAAGCCACTGTCCCTTTGGAGGGGTAGATGGGATGGCGCGTGAATTCTATGCCATTAAGCTGTTACAAGTAAATAGGCTTGGCTTGACCCTCTGATCTGGGGCACCTCTTTCTGAACCTCGGTTTCACCAGCTGTAAAATGAGGACATTGCCAAAGTCAGGAGACGTGCTCCCATCCTAAACACCCAGGGCCGAATGCTGCCCGTGCGCCCGGGATCCCTGCCTACCTGCCCCAGAGCTTCAAGTCGCTCATCTGTGCAATGCGATACCCCCCTCCCAACTGAAAATGAAGGGGACCCAGGAGGCCTCAGCCTTCCATTAGGGCCTCCAGGTTGAACACCAGCTTGGGCACTCGCGGCTTGGTGAGGGACACCAGGACCCACTCCTTGAGGCTTGGGAAGTGGAGGGAACCCCGGCAGCCCCACAGGGTGGAGGGACTGGGCAGGGGCCTGGGCATGGTCCTGCAGCCCCATCCCCAGGTTAGCCAACACCTGCTGGGCCACTTCCAGGACTGGGCAGGGCTGGGCTAGGTGCTGCCAGGGGTTAAATAATTTGTAATCACCTCCACCAAAATTCCCAAGCATTTCTCTGTGCTGCGTGCCTGCTGGACCAACCCCTCCTGGATGGCAGTGCCGCATGAACACTGGCCAGGCCTGCCTGACAGAAGCTGAGGCTTGGGGCAGTGACTGAGTTGGGCTCTGTCCAGCACCCTCGAGTGCCCTCACTGGGACTTTCCCCTCGCGACACCCCTGGATGTTGGAGGTCACGCTCTCACTTGCAGCCCCTTCCCAGCAAGAGGCTACTGGGGGTGGGGAGGGGCGGGCAGGAGCTGGCACCGGCACTGTCCCACCCCCACCCCGCCCCCGGGCCCTCGCCCCCTCACGCCTTCATCCCTCACCTTCTGCATGCAAACCCTTGGCTGCCCTCCAGAGAGCAATGCATGTTAGGTCCCCAACTGCGGAGGGGACCCAAGACCTTGCAGCAGCCACAGCTGGAATCCCACGCACCTGTCCCCGGCCAAACCCTGTCCCCTGGACCCCCAGACCCCAGGCTCACCTGAGTGCTCAAGGTGACCCCATGTCGGGCGGGGAGCAGGCTGGCCGGGCCCACACAGTGCTGGGGCGGGAAGTAGGTGTGGGTCTCGAGCTTTCCCCACCCAGGACTCCCTCCTCGATCCTGGCTGCCGCGGCCCCGTGAGGCGGATCTGCCTACCCCAGACCTTCGGGAATCTTCACCTCCAGAGGGCCCTGTCTGCACCCAACGTGGCCCAGCTCACAGGGGAGCGGAGGGGCTGGAGCTCAGGACGCCCCCACCGCGTCCCCCTCCAAGGCGGGAGGGGAGAGCAAAGGATCCCAAGCCCAAGGTTCCCCCTCCAGCTGACCTGCAAGAGCAGCTTAATGTTTCCATATAAAGGAGCCGTGGGGCTTAAGGTGCTTCCACTTGTGTCAAAGTCACTGTCTAATCTGGGGCCAAGAAGCCCCGCCCTCGGGCCCCCATTCCCCCTAAATTAACATGCACTCCACTCTCCCAAGACCAAGGGTGTCCCCCACTGCCACTAACCAGCAGGGTCTGGACAGCAGGCTGGGGCACGGGGACTGATGGGGAGGCGCGCGGGGTGGGTGCTGAGGAGACTCAGATGTGGGCAGGATGAGGGGCAGTGAGGAGGGGTCTCAAGAAAAAGGTAGGGCCCGGCAAGGGAACAGGGGTCTGGTGGGGGACGCGGGGCAGAGAAGAGTGAGGCAGACAGACCAGGAGCGACGGAGCTGATGTCTTAAAACAGAGAGGGACGGGACAGAGTTGAGGGGGGGCTGCCCGACAGACCACGGCAGCGAGGAAAAGTGGAAGCCAGGGTGGGTCTGAGTGGGGAGCCCCAGATCTGGGAGGGGGCAGGTTTCCTGGGGCCAGAGCTGGCACTGAGGCAGGCCTGGCAGGAGGACGGTGGGCTGGCACTGGGGCCGGCCCTCTTGTGGGGCACGTACCTGGGGGGGCGGCCCACCCCCATGCCCTGCGCTGGGGGCTCCTCTGCTCCGGCTGTAGGGAAGCCTCTGGGTTGCTACGGTTGGTCCATGGCCCGCTGGGGCCTTGAGCCGGGACAGACCTCTGAGCCCACGGCGGATCAGAGGCTGCGTGCACAGAGGGGTGGGGGTGGGGCAGCTCCGCCGCAGAGGGGGAGCCAGGGAGGCCGGCCAGGCAGGGCGCTGGGCCCGAGCCCAGGAGGCTGGAGGAGCCCGGCGGAGAGCAGGTGGGGGGCGGGGAGTTGGGAGCCATGGGAAGATGGGGACACAGAGCAGTGACAATGCAAGGGACAGACAGAAATGGCGAGATGATGAATGGCACAGCGAGACGGGTGCTCCCTGATCACCTTAGCAAGTTGGGGGGCATAGGATGAGCCACCCTTTCCCTGATGCGAGCGATCTCCAGAATAAAACTGAGGCGAGGCAGAGGAGATGGCACCCAGTGGACTGAGGGCCAGCCTGCTGCAGCCTGGTGGACTAGTGACCCATGGGTGCCAACTTCTGGTCTCCCCGCTCAGCGTCCACAGGGATGGGCTGGAAGGACCAAGCCGCGCACACTCCAGGCCTTGTTCTGGTCCTTTATTGCCAGTCAGGAGTCCTGGGCTTCCGCTCCAGGAAAGTGTGGGGAAACCTCAGCCAAGCTCAGGTGGCGGGAGGAACCCACCCCTGGTAAACGTGGTCCAGCCATGGCAAAGCCCCCGAGTCCCTGGGGAAGGAAGCGGTCGAATCCGGTCCAGCACAGAGGTCAAAGGGTCGAGCCAGGAACCAAAGCTGACAAAAGTCAGATACTCGGGTCGTATGTGGCCAGCAGTGTCCTCTGCCAGGTGGCAGTCTTTGGTGCAAACGGCTACACAAGGCCATGGGTCAAACCAAGTTCTTTAGGAGAACACAAAGCCCACAGAGTCCATGGGACCCCCTCTTTTGGGGGTCCAGGCAACAAGCCTGAATGCACCCCTTCTGGGGGACCAGCTTCAATGCCAATTCCACGGCGCAAGGCCGCCTCAGACGCTGATGGTGCGGAAGACAGTGAAGCCCGACAGCGCGGTGCTGACCAGGAGGCCGGGGCACTGCGGGTGCCAGTGCAGCTCCTTCAGGTCTGTCTCGCCCTGGTGCACAAACAGCAGCTGCTGGGGCAGCTCTGCCAGCCCCGGGTCGGCCTCCGCCTCGCCCGCCTCGGGGTCCCGCTCCACCGCCAGGTCCCACTGTGTGATCTGGTTGTCTGCGCCAGAGGCTGCAAAGACCCCGCTGTCCTGTGGGTGCCACTCCACGGAGGTCACAGGGGCGACATGTTGCTTGAAGGTGGCCACGGGGGAGCCAGACTGTGGGAGAGGGTGAGTGTCAGGGGCTCCAAGTGACCCACCTGGGGACCAGCCTCAGCGTTCAACCAGGGCTTTTCCCCTTAACACCCCACAACCCCCAAGCCCAGGAGGGACACAGAGCAAAGAACAGCTGGTGGGAGCTGGGGTTTCACCTGTAAAGCCCTCATTAGCCCCAGGTCACAGGCGCCCCGCCCCTGCCAGAGTCTAAGTCCCCTTTAATAAAGGACAAGGGAGCTGGTACACATCCATAATCCCAGCACTTCAGAGGCTGAGGCAGGAGGATCATCACTGTGAGTTCAAGACCAGCATGAGCTACAAAGTAAGCGCAAGGCCAGCTTGAACTGCATAGTAAGACCCTGTCTCAAAAAGACAAAAACAAAGTGCTGGGCATGGTGGCACAAGCCTTTAATCCTAGCACTCAGGAGGCTGAGGTAGGCGGAGCGTTGTGAGTTCAAGGTTGGCTTGGGCTACAATGGGAGCGCAAGGTGGCCTGAACTACATAATACAACCCTGTCTCAAAAAACTAGGGCTGGGAGTTTGACTCAGTGTCTTAAACACCTGCCTCGCAGGTGTGAGGTTGTGAGTTCAAACCCCGGTGCCAAAAAAAAAAAAAAAAAAAAAAAAACAACAACACCAAAGATACAAAAAAAGGGACAGGTTCTTTTGGTGCTCACCTGGCTGTTCCTTTTTTCTTCCCCCACCCCCAGTGTTTAGCCTTCATACTAAGCTACATCCCATACTAAGCTAAAATCTTTTTGAGACAAGGTCTCACTAGGTCACTATGTTGCCCAGGCTGGGTTCAAACTTGTCACTCCTCCCCTCTCAAGCCTCCCAGTGCTGGGATTACAGGCGTGTGCCACAGGCTGCTCCTGCCCTTTCTGCACCCCAGTTTCTTCCCTTGCAATGAGGGACTAGTCTCTATTTCTTAGCTGATGCACTAAAATGCACTAAAACACAAACTACAGCTCCCTGAAGCCCGAGCCCATGCACTGTACAGTCAGCTGCACATCTGCTCCACGGGCCGATGGGAGCTGTAGTCCCTGCAGCTCCCAGCCTCTCCATGGCTTATCGACAACTCACAGGGTGGAGTGAGGGACCCCACGCTGCTCTCACACCGTTCTCTTGCTCAGCCTCAGGAGTGTGGCTGGCTTCCAGCTTCAGGGGCCTTCCCAGCCCTGGCTGGATTAAGACCACGGAAGCAAGCAGCCTGCAGATCCCAGTGGCTGCTGAAAAGATACCTTGAACTGTCGCAGGTCCCAGACCTTGAGGACCCCATCATCCCCACCACTGAGCAGGAAGGGCTCCCGGCGGCTCCAGCTGATGACGTTGACATCGCCATGGTGGGCGGAGGCCGTGGTGAGCATGCAGGCCTTACCAGGGGCTGCCCGGATGTCCCATATGCGAATGGAGGCGTCGGCTGAGCAGGAGGCGAATACCTGGGCAAGGCAGAGTGAGTGAGTGTGCAGCTGTCCCCACCTTCCACTGAGGATGAGGAGCTGGTCGGGAGCCTCCTGATCTGCGATGTCCCCAGGACTCACACCTGGGCTGCAAACCGAGTCTTGGCCGGGCCCCCAGCTCAGGGATCCTCCCTGGAGACCCAGAATTCGTGGTCCCTAGGTGCCTCCCATTGACCCAGGCGCCCTCACCGTGTCCTCGGTTGGGGACCACTGCAGGTCCTCCACGGAGCGTGTGTGGCCCACAAATGGCCGCTGGTCTACATGCCAGGAGCCGCCGTCCGTAGGTGTCCAGAGATGGATGTTCTTCTGACAGTCGCCAGTCAGCAGACGACCTGGGACGGGAGTTAAATGACCTCACCCAATCTGGCCACAGCTCGATGCTCACCATGGCTGTCCCATTCCCACCTACCTCCCCGAACCCGGGGAGCACCCCAGGGACTCACCTGGCACCCGAGGGGACCAATCAAGGGCAAAGCCCTCACCCATGTGGCCAGCAAAGGTGAAGATGGGCTTTACTCGGGCCTGCTCATCCCGGAGGAAGATCGCCAGGGCCTGGGGGTCGTCCACCACCTGCAGGAGCCTCCGCAGCGTGAACACTTCCACCTGGCCCTTTTCTGACCACACAGCCACGACAGGCTCCTCACCCAGCCAGGCCACCTGCAGGTTCATGAAACAGAGGGACAGGGGACTTGGGGTAGTTTCTCAGATGCCCAGGGCTGGGACTACAGCTCCTTGAAACCTTTGTGGGGTAAAATCACAACCTGCAAGGCTGCTGCTACCTGGTCATTCCCACATCAATCCTATCAGGTAAACCTTATAAATCACCTAACCCTAACCCAATGCCCCACACTGGAGTGAAGCAGCCAGTGCAGTGGGAGAACAAAGCTTCAAGATACCCGCGCATGGAGGCTGCAAGCCCCCCAGCCTTCCGGGTGCTGACCCTGCTCTTCCCATCCACTGCTGAAGAGTCAGAGGGCTCATTTGCTGGCCTCGAACTCACGATCCTCCTGTCTCAGCCTCCTGAATGCTGGGATTACAACAGGCATGCGAAACCACACCTGGGAAGAGGGGTCCCTTTAGAGCAAATGCTGGATCCTATCTTTCTTGTGCTCTAAACTTTCTAGTGCGTCTCAATTTCTCTCCAATAAATCTAGGTATCTTTAAGGCCCTCGACACTCTCCTCTGCGGCCATTCTGTCATCCTCCCCCTGCCTATTTGCTCCAAGCACACTAGTTTTCCAGCTTCCCTTGAAATTCCTCGAATATGCCAAGCTCAATCCATAGCCTTTGCACCTGTTTCCTTGCTTGCAAATTTTTTCCCACAGATATCCTTCGCTTACTCCTTCACTTCCTGTGGGTCTGTTTAAAGAGTACTTTCTCAAACTGGGCTCGATGGCGCACGCCTGTAATCCGAGCACTCAGAAAGCTGAGGCAGGAGGATCACCATGAGTTCAAGACCAGCCTGGGCTACATAATGAGCTCAAAGACAACCTGAACTACATGGTGAGACTGTCTCCAACAAAAAAAAAAAGAAAAAAAAAAAGTAACAACCTGCCTCATTTTAGTTTTTCCCACAACACTTAGCACTTTCTGATATCCTATACATTTATTTAGCCTCTTCTTATTCCCTCTCCACTAGCATACATCCTTTCCATGGAGCCAAAACTGCTTCGTTTAATTCACTTAATCTGCAGCTAAATCCTCAAGGCTTAGGACAATACCCGAAACATGGTAATAACAATCTAATGGAAACACAGGACCAGCTATGGATCAAACCTTGCTCAAAGTGATCTTTGTACATACTATCACATTATATGCATGTCTACCTGATCAGAAGATGCTTTGCCTCTGAAGTAAAAAGCCCAAAACAAAACTCCTATAGCCCAATAGTTCCCGAATAATTTAGCAAAAAAACCACACCTTGCATTACAATCAAGGGCTGTTACACTGTACGTTATTTCACTTTATCCTCACACCACTAGGACTATGGAGTACTTACCCGAACCCGGTTGATGCCACCGTAGTGGGGTACCATGGCCAGCTCCAGCTGAGGCTTCCGCTCTTCTTCATCCTCTTCATCTTCCTCTTCCTCTTCATCACTGTCCTCTGAGGGTGGGGATTTGGTGCCATGTAAATTGTGCATCCGAAGCATCATCAGTCTGGGGGGAAGCACTGGGTAAGTTGGGCAGTGGATGTCAAGATGCTTAGCGAGGAGGGAGGCCAGAAACCTAGATTCTTGGGTGGGGTGAGGCAGAAGTTGGAAGCCCTAATTCCTGGGTCCTGAGGAAGGAGGTGGAAACAAGAGGTTCCCATCACTGAATGTGGGAATGCCTTGAGTCTCACCTGTTGCTCTGGGCGCTCTCCGCTTGGGTCCCCGCACACAGGTAAAGGGTAAGAGGAAGCTCTGTTCTGTTGTCACCCAGGTGATCTCGGACTATATCGAAGCTAAGACAGGGAGCGCCTGGGGATGGAAGGCGTTGGGGAGTGAGGATGCGACAGAGCGATGATCTCCGTCTCCACCTCCCTCAGAAACCAGCTGTCTGTAGTATGACATCACCTCTCTTAGACCCCAGCCTTCTCCTCCTGGGCACCTTTTAAGTTAAAAGCTTAGGACCAATCCCCTGCTCCCCGAGGATCCAGGAATTCGGAATCTCAAGCCTACCAGTCTGCGCGCGGTGGTACAGCACATAGGCCTCCTCGTCCATGACCAGCTCCTCCCCTTCGCGCAGCGGCGGCCCCCGGCCGGGTAGGTAGACTTCGGCCGGGCCCTCGGAATCTGTGTCGCGAGAGTCGGTCTCCATGGACTCTCCAGCAGTACACGTGCGCCGCTGCCCTCTGCGGGCCGCCATCTTCAAACTCTTTTTCCGCCGGCACAGGGTAAGAGCGTCACTTCCGGTTCCATTTCCCACCTCCTAAGATCCGCCTTGCCGCGCGGTTACCTTGGAAACCTCGGGTTCACCAATTAGGGAGGGCGGTGCGGAAAGAGCAAGGGAACTAAGGTAACTGAGTCCCGGCCCGAAAGAGAAGCCCACGGCTACGGAGAAACTGTGGTCCTCGTGACCTTGGGGCGACCTTCCACGCGACAGAGGCAAAGGCTCCTGGGAGTTGTAGTTTTATAATGACACCAGTCATGGTCGTCCCCCCCCCCCACTCCCCGCCCCTGCGTTCCGAACTCGTCTCCATCTTCCGCTTTTGATTCCCAGGGCTATCTTTCCACTTAATTAATTATTCATGTATGCAAATTTGAGCACTTACTGGCAGGGTGATTGGGTTTGTGCTCCCTTAGGACTCATAAAGCCCTTTTCTTCTCTTCCTGTTATGATGGCTTTAATTCATTTCAAAATGCTTTCGTGTAGACAGTGTGGGTATTATGTGTTAGTCGTTGAATTTACCCTCTAGGGGCAGTCAAGTGCCTAACCAACCGTTCGCACTGCAGCTCTGGTCAGCTAGCACTTAAATCAGAAAGCCCACCCTCTGGAGGAAGCGCTTACAAGTTGGGCAGCTCTCTTGATTGCCTATTGGCACCAGCGGTTTGGCTAATTGGCGTAATGAAATGTTAGAAATAGATTCTCATTGATAAGATTAATGGCATTCAAGACGTGGGGATTGGCTGGGATGTGTTACACACTGTCCTCGCTTGCATGAACAGAATATTATGAATCAAGCAAGCCTTGTGGACAGTAGCCACAGGAAATGGAACCCCAGATTTGATGCTAAAACGTTTTGTAACAGATCTGAGGATCTTTCTCCCACTCTTTTGGGCTCTCTTTGTTCCGGTTTCATCTCAACCCCTCTCTTCTCAGGTCTTTCTCCCATTTCCCTTCAGTCTCTGTTCTGTCTCCTTTTCCCGGGTGGTACTTTTCTCAGTTTCTATTTCCTCTAGAGAAGTTGAGGTGGTAAGAGACAGACACAGCTCAGGCCTGGGTTGAGGAGGCATAAAAACATGGTTTATTCCAAACACTGCAATGTGGAATAGAAGAGGGGTAAGGAAGGTTGGTGGTGAGTGTGGGCTCCCAGACCCTCCCCTCAGCAACCCAAACCCAGGCCCGGCTGGAGATTGGGGAAGAGGAGGCTTTTGGGGATCTGCTGGGTCATCACTGAAGGGCGACAAATTAGGGTTGGATCTGGAGAGGAGGTGGGTGGTGGCACCAGGGGTGGTGCGGGTGGTGGGAAAGGTGGGGAGTTTAGGCTGAAGATTAGGATCAATGTGGGAGGGAAGGCAGGGCTTCGGTTGGGGATGGGTCCTAGGTTAAAGGAGGGAAAAGCCATCGAGGGTGGTAAAGGAGGGGGGGTGTCACGGTTTGATATCAAGGGGCACAGTCTGGACGGGGCACAGTCTGGGATTCAGGGCACAGTCTGGGGTCGGATGACCATTTAGGTGTCGGAAGTCACAGTCTGGGGTCAGGGGTTTCTGTGTGGCGGGGCGAAGGTCTGGGGTCACAGTTTGGCGAACGCGTCTCACAGTTTTGAGTCCCGATGGATGAAAGGTTAAAAACGGGCTTCCCCGGAGGCGTGGCTGGGGCCGGGGAGCTGCACAGTGATGTGGGGGCCACGGCCCCGAGCGTGGGGGCAGGGCGGGGTGCGACCCTCCACCTGCCGCCCCCTCTGGTGACGTTAAAAAGCCCTTGTCGGGTTTTAAAAAATGTCGGGTGGGCTCCAAGACCCCCACCCGCCCTCTCGCTCTCTGGCTGGGTGAGATCTGGGCGACCAGATTCCCTCTGGCTCGTGATCCCTCCAGTGCGAGGTGGCGCAGGACGCTGCTCCAGGCGGGGTCCGGCCAGTTGCATGTGGTTCCTCCCCAACCCACGCGGGTTCTGTCCACTGCGCGCGCCTCCTCGGGCCGTGGCCTGCGCTGACCGAGGGGGCGGCGGGGTCCCCCGGGCCGCGTCATACCTCTGACTCTAGGCTGGAGAAGTGCGCCGAGCCCCTGCGCGTGCCCAGCTCCCCGCCCCGGTGTCTCCGGTGGGGCGCGGCGGGCAGCGGTGGCCCCCAGTGCGCGGCATGCGGGCACCGGCGCGCGTGGCGCGAGGGCCCGGTGAGCCTGCGCGCGGGCGCGGCGCGGGGACACGAGCTGAGGTCCTCCAGCGAGCGCGAGGTGGGCGCGGGCGGCGGGAGGTCCCAGCCCCCCGCGGCGCGCCGGTGCCGGTGGTGGTGGGGCGCCGCGGGCGCGCGATGCGAGGCGCGCGGGCGGTGTGGGTGCGGCCGCGGGCACCCGCAGCGCGCCCGGTGCCGGGGCGGGGGCCCCGCAGCCCAGGGCGGGGGCGGCGGCGCCCACCACCCGCCGTCCAGGCCGTCGTGCGAGCAGCTGAGGTGGCGCGGCGGCGGCAGCAGCTCCAGGCTGGCGCAGTGGCGGCAGTGCCAGGCGGCGGGCCCGCTGCGCGGGGGCAGGTAGTCCCAGCTGCCGGCGCGCCAGCCCCCGAGCTTGTCGACCGACCAGTAGCGGCCGGGCGGCGGCCCGAGGCGCTCGGCGTACGGGTAGGGGAAGTCGGCGAACCACCAGGGCTCCAGGCCGCCCAGCGACGCGCCACCCAGGCTCTCCGAGTCCTCCGAGTCCGACGGCGACGGCTCGAGGTCTAGGTACGGGCAGGGCGGCGGTGCGGCGCGGCACGGGGGCGGAGCAGCCGGGGCCCCGCCGCCCGCGCCGCCCTTGCCCCCCGCGCCGCCCGCTCCCGGGCCCAGCAGCGGCTGACTTTCGGGGTCCGCGCGCGGCCACCGCGTCGGCGCCGGCGGGCTCTCGTCCTCGAAGGCCAGGCGGCACAGCGGCGGCCCGACGGCGGCGGCTGCGGCTGCGGCGCCGGCGGGGGGTGCGGGTGGCGACGGGAACCCAGGAAAGGCGCCCGCGGTGGGCTCGGCCGGCTCCTTGTCGCGCACGATGGCGAAGTAGGAGGGCGGCGGCTTCTGCGGGGGCTGCGCGGCCGGCGGCGACAGCGGACGCACGGCCGCGCCCCGGGCCGCCCCCCGTGCCTCGCCCAGGCCCAGGCCTTGCGGCTCGATGGGGCCATAGTAGCGGTGGAAGCCGTCGGCCAGGCCCGCGCCCCCTGGCGGCCCCGCGCCCTTGGCCCGGCGCCAGCGATCCACGGCGGCGCGCTCGCGGGGCACGAAGGGTGCGGGGCCGGGTGCGGGACGCGGCGCAGGGTAGGCTGGGCTGGGCAAGGGCTGCGGCGGCGGCGGCGGCTTGGCGGGCGGCGGGGCGGCCTCGGCGCTGCAGCAGCTGTACATGCCCTGTGGGCCGGGGCGCGGGTCAGCGCGGGGCCTCTCTCGCCGGCCTCCGGTGCCCGGGACGGCCCGCTGCCACCGGTCTCTGTGCCTCCCCTCCCCGCCTGTATCTCCCCTGTCCCGCGTACCCTGGAGAAGGCCAGCAGGAAGTCCATGCGGTGCGTGGGCCCCAGGCAGTGCCGCAGGCGCCAGTACACTAGGTGCTCCCAGGCGAAGACCAGCAGGGAGAGGCCCATGGCCACCAGCAGCATGTAGAAAACACCGGCCATGTTGTCGATGTCCAGCTTGCTGCTCATCACCTCGATCTTGTCGTTGTGGCAGATCCCGGAGAGCCACAGCCGCTCCAGCATCTCGATCTCATCTGGGGAAGGCGACAGGGGTCACCTGCTGTGAGCACCCTCTGAGGATGGTTGTGCCCTTGGGTATGGGAGGCCAGCCCCCTCCCTTTCTTAGCCCTGGCCTGGCGCCCAGGTCTTCATTCCCTCCATCCCCAGGACTCACGGGTCCTGTCCCTCTTCCCCTCCCGGGTAGAAGTCCCTGCAGGCAGTCCCACCGTCCCCCAGGAACTGCAGTAGTGCCAGGTCGATGGGCCGCTTCCAGCGGGAGCCCTTGTGCAGAGCGATGCCATAGCCTGTGGTGGCGAAGACCTTGCCGGAGCCGATGGTGACCAACTTGCAGCCCTCATCCTTTCGGGCCATGTAGTTGAGCACAGCAGCGTCATAGATGAAGGCGTCCAGCTTCCTGAGGACAGGATTGCATGAAGGGCAGGGTCAGCCCACGCAGACCACCCACCCAACGGCCGGGCGAAGCCTCGCTCATGCCAGCCTCCACTGCTCACTAGTGCCTCTTTGCTTCACCGTCTGAAAAATGTAAATGCAACACCTCCATTCTGAGTTTTGCAAAGGTTAGACACTGCCTAATGCAAAGGAGGTGCTGGAGAAATGGTCGTCGTTGTCAGTGGTTTTTTTGTTTCTTTGTTTGGAGACAGGGTCCCACTGTGTAGTTCAGAGTGACCTTGCACTCACTAGATAGCCCAGGCTGGCCTCAGGCTCCTGGAGACAGCCCAGCCTGCCAGAGTGCCGGCCCTGCGGGCGAGCACCACCCTCCCTGGCTTGCTAACCTGCCTGGGTTGGTGTGTTTGGTTTTGGGTTAATCCCACCCCCACCCCACCAGTGGTGGGGATTAAAAGTAGGGCTTCTCAGATACTAGGCAAGCGCCCCCCCATTGAGCTACACCCCTGTCTGTTGATGTAAATCCTTCTGCATCCCAAGCCTCCCCAGGAGCCCTGACTCCACACTCCCGTGCTCACCCGGAAACATCTGTGTGTGGAAAGGAAGGAAAGGGTCTGAGTTAGCCATGCACCCTGAGTGGGAGACAGAGTGGGGTACAGGTTCCCCAGGCTGAGCGGCTGGAGGTAAACGGTGCGAGGGGGTTGGGCGGGCTGAGCGGGCGGTGGGGAGGGGGCGCGCCATCCTGAGGCTCCGAGCCCGAGCCTGGTTAAATTAGCTGGGAGAGCCCAGCTGACACCTGGCACCGGATATACAGGCGAGAAAAATACCGCCACTGCCTGCGGGCACTTCTGCCTCGTAGGCAAACTGTAATTTCTCTCCAGGTTTCTCTTTGTTTAGGAAAATGGCCTTGGGGGCAAAAGGTGAATTGCTCGCTGCCTTTAAGTGGGAAGAATTTGAAGTTCCCAGGGGAGGGCTGAAGAGGAGGGCCGAGGGGGCCGGGAAGTAAGAGTGGATGGAAGGAGGTTCTTCAGGGGTCCTGGGCGGCGGGAGAGAGCCGGAGCCTTTTAGGGAAAGCTACAAGCGAGCTGTGGCGGTGGAATTGTTGACAGCCTTCCGGAAGGCGCATCCCACAGCGCGGTGCCCCTCGTGAGCCCTTGAATGGCTCGCTTTGTTCTGGGCTGTAACGCCTGCCTCCCTCCCATCACTACAGCAGCTCCTTCCTCCTCCTAGCTCTTCAATCGCTATGAAAACCCAGCCATTTCCTGCAGCCTCTGGATGTAGGTTTGGGGGGAAATTATAATTCCCTGCCCACCCTGGCATCGAGAGGGTCTTAATACTGGAGCTGGTGCTGGTCCCTCCCCAGCTCCCCACCTGAGTCACCTCCAGCTTCAGGGCAGCCCTCTCACTCTTTCCTCATTTTACAAACACCCGAGCCCCTCCTCCAGTCTTCCCACTGCAGCTGCACTGCTCCGCTGTGCTCAGGTCTGGTCCCTGGGCCTTTGCACCGGCTGCTCAGCCAGCTTCTCAACCCCCTTATTTAATACTGCAACCTCTGGCCTCCTGCTCAGGCCGCCCACTCACTCACCCTGCCATGTTTGTGTGTGTAAGCATCTGTGCCCTGTAACACACCATAAAATGCCATCTGGTATATTGTCTGTCCGTCTCCCTCTACTGAATTTGAATTCCACGAGGGCAGAGAACTACCTGGCCTGGTTCACAGCTCTATCTGTGGGGTGTCAATGACCAGCACACATGTGGTGCTTAATGAGTAACTGAGCCAGCTGCATGCAGTGGCCTGCACTATAGTCCCAGGAGGCTGAGGCAGGAGGATCACTGTGAGTTCAAGGCCAGCCTGGGCTACAAAGTGAGTTCAAGGCCAACTGAAATGCACAGTGAGACCTTGTCTCAAGAAGGCAAAATAAACAAACAAATTAATAAATAAAAGGCTGCGTGGTGGTGCACACTGGTTGTCCCAGTACTTGGGAGGCTGAGGCAGGAGGATCACCACAAATTCAAAGGCAGCCTGGGTTTCACAGTGAGTTCAAGGACAGTCTGAATTACATAGTGAGACCCTGTTCCCCCCCCCCCCGGCACTGGGGAATCGAACTCACAACCTCGCACCTGCCAGAGCAGGCGCTTAGGCCACTGAGCCAAACTCCCAGCCCTGGTTTTTTGAGGCAGGGTCGCACTATGTAGCTCAGGCCGGCCTTGTGCTTGCGTTGTAGCCCAAGCCAGCCTCGAACTCACAACGCTCCGCCTACCTCAGCCTCCCGAGTGCGTGCACCACCACGCCCTGCGTGAGACCCTGTATTAAAAAAACAAAACAACAACAACAAAAGGCCAGGCAATGAACTCAGGCCAGTGGGAGGCAGTGGGCGGAGCCTCAGAGCTAAGGCCTTGGTACAGGCAAAGATGCCAGGAGCTGTCCTCCATAGAAAAAAGGCAAGAGAAAACAGCAGAGACTTTCAGCCTGCACGTGGAAGGTGTATGCGGTGTGCGTGTGTGCATGTTTTAATTCTGGGAGAAACTGAAAAACAACTTCAGGGAAAGGGCACTGGATGTTTCCGTTTTGCCTCTGTTGTGCTGTGAGTGCAGCTGAACCTCGCTGGGCGGGCAGCAGAGCTGGCTGTGGGGAAGCCCTGCTTCCCTTCTCCCCCAGCTGCCTTTCCTTGCCCTCCTGGGAGGCTGCCGCCGCCCCAGCCCCAGCAGCAGGGTGAGCGCTCGGCATGTGCGCCTGCCAAAGCCCCAGAGCTGCCGGGCCCCTTGTGCCTCACCAGAGGATGGAATTTTCTTGCACTATTCCCTGTGGGGATCATTAGCCACCTCTGACTCTGCATTTCAATTTTAATTAAAAGTCTGGTACCTTAGTAACAACTGGTGATTGGAAGCTGGTGGCTGCCATACTGGGCTGCACAAGTCTAGGCCTTTTTTTTTTTTTAAATTGCTTTTTTGAGACAGGGTCTCCCTTGTAGTACAAGCTAGTCTTGAACTCACTGTGTAGCCCAGCCTGGCCTGAAACTTCAGGCACTCAAGGTGATCTTCCTGCCTCAGCCTCCCAAGTGCTGGGATTACAGGCGTGCACCCCTATTCCCTGCTGAAGGTCTTTTTCATGTTGTCAGTTGCACTGTCATGGCTGCCTTGATGTCCTGAGTTGATTAAAAATGTTTACCTTTCATGGTCATTTTGACTTTGGGGAAGAGCCGCAAGCTGCAGGAGGCCAGGCCTGGTGAACCAGGTGGTGAGGACAGCGTGATGTTTTTAGCTGCCTGCCTTTCCACTGGGTGGTGCTGAGTAACGGCATTTACTGTTTTTTTGATCATCCCTCGTAAAGACACTCAGGCAAGAGGACTTCCCGAACTGCTTGGGAAAGGGACCCGGATGATGGGATGAGCATGTTTGAAGGCAGGAGGAGTAGTCTGAGGGGAAGTAATGGCAATGGGTCTTTAATGATTTTTTAAATTTAAACAATCACTGTATATTTTGACCATATCTCATGTGTATCCCAAGAAAACAGACCAGAAAATACTGACATTGGCAATTCCCTGATAAATATGGTCCTGATTACCCTACATTAAGTTCATAATCAACAAATCCCTCGTGCCCTCCCCTAGGATAGCCACTTGGAGCTTCGAACCTCAGCCCCACCAGGAGCAGGACGCCCAGGTCACTGGATGTCAGGTGAAGCCTCCAGCAAGACAGCTGTGGACTCAAAAGGAGTAAAGCGGTGGGAGAGGGGGACTGAGTAGAAACACGGTTTGCACAGAATGGAAAATATTTTTTTAAAACACTCATTCATGTGATCAGAGAAATAAGACAAGATACTACAATCTGAACCATGAATAAGAGTCTATAGAACAGTATACTGTGAAATTTATAAAAATACCATAACAACTGAGAAACCAAAAAAAAAAAAAAATAGAAATTAAAAATATACTTGGCCAGAGGTGTGGCTCAGTGGTAGAGGTGCTGCCTACACATGAGAGGCTCCTAATTCTATGCTAAGCACTATAAACATAGGCACAGAGACACACGCACGCGCACACACATGCACGCACGCATGTAAGCAGAAACAAATAAAAGAAATGGACTGTCCAGGAAACTCAACAGCAAACTCACATAAGTTCCAGAAATAAAAGAAATGAAGGAGAGGGAGAAACTGTCCGGGAAAGAAGTTAGGAAAAATTAGAGAAATTTTCTCAGAACAAAGGGCAGAACAAAGATCTAAAAGACCCTGCAGGAAAACAGATCAAGGCATATTTCTAGTAAATATCAGTACACCGAGGAGAAGGGTAAGAAGAACAGGCTGCATATGACAAAAGTTAGGAGTCAGAATGACCGTGGCTGCTGCTTCGGTGACACTGGACATTAGAACACAATGGTGTGATGACCCACACTCTGAAAGTGAGGTCCGCTCTGGGACTCTATACCCAGCCAGGCGGACAGGTAAAGACTGGCAGTATGGACCTTTCTGTGGGAGACCGCCAAGCTGCAGCCTCCTGAGAAACGAAGCGCCTTGCCCTGAACATTACCTGACCTTTACTTCAACTCTATTCACTGAGTTATGCGGAGCTGGATGTATCAAAGCAGATGCTCCCTTAATTGGCCAAAAGAATGTGATAGAGCCGGGCATGGTGGCGCACGCCTTTAATCCCAGCACTCGGGAGGCTGAGGTAGGAGGAGCGTTGTGAGTTCGAGGCCCGCTTGGGCTACAATGCGAGCACGAGGCTGGCCTGTGCTATATGGTGTGACCCTGCCTCGAAAAACTAGGGCTGGGAGTTTGGCTCAGTGGCATAAGCACCTGTCTGGCAGGCGTGAAGCTGTGAGTTCGATCCCCAGTGCCGCAAAAAAAAAAAAAAAAAAAGAATGTGATAGAGTCTGGGAGAGATGCTGATGAGTCTCAGCATAGCAAAGTGGGTCAGAATTGACCCCTACTGGAATGGGGGCTCAAGCAAGGGCCTGTGAGAGTCTAGGGCTACGACATGAGATGACATCTCAGCTGAGGCCATGGGACTCAGAAAGAGTTACACCTTCCTGGCAGTAACAGTGCCAGCCTTGCATACATCGAACTGTCCATTGCACTGCTAAGTGGAGGGCCTCTGTGCCTGGTGCAAAAGTGCTCTGTTTCTCCTTAGAGCCAATGCCTGCAAAGTGTCTCTTCCCTAGCACTCTGCCGAGACCCCCACCCACCTCCCTGGCCTTGGACTTGTGGCCCTTTGTTCCATAGAGAGCACTGGGTCATCCTAGAGCTCCTCAACTGCAGAATTCTTTCTTTGTCTTTCTTTTGCGTCCATGTGCCATTTTGCCAGATGGGAGACTGATACCCTCCATGGGGGTTTTGGTACCTTTTGTCTGGAAGCTCAAAAGAATAGGGGAGCAAGACCCAGAAACATCAGGAATTTGTACGGTAATGGAAAAAAAAAAAAGCTGGGTACAATGGCACACACCTGTAATTCCACCACTTGGGAGGCTGAGACACGAGGATCACCTTGACTGCAAGGCCAACCTAGGATATGTAGTTAGTTCAAAGCCAACCTGCACTACATAGTGAGACCCTGTTTCAAAAAACACCAAAACGAAAACAAACAAAAATGAAAAACAGATGTGGAGGAAAAAAAAAAAATTGGGATACCACAGAATCCAAATCAGGAGGGAGGCAAATGGTGACCCCCAAACGGTGATGATGTACCAGCCTGTAGCAGGCCCAAAGACCAAGACAGAAACCTCCTTGGTGAGATGGAACTAATAGACCATTTGATGGTGGTGGGCTTCTAAACATAAGAAGAGATTCACATAGTTAACAGAATTTGGGTTTGAATTAATTAAACACAAAGGAAACTCCAACACTTGATGACTGAAGAAAGAAAAAAGACAATTACTGTGTTAACTACAGGAAAAACAAAGAATTGTGTAGAAGCGGAAAGGAAAGTAATCGGGGTTTAGCTGTGGAAGCATTTACAGTCATAATATGTAAACACTGAATATTCATCTAGTCAGGATCACAGTGTGGGAAGCTAGACTGATTTGAATATAAGTGCACTGTGTGCCTTCCATAGTGAGAAGTAACTGGAAGATGCCTAAAACTGAAAAACTGTAGCTGGGTGAGGTGGCCCATGCCTGTAATCTAGCACTCTGGGAGGCTGAGGCAAGAGGACCTCCAGTTCATGCCTGGGGAATTTAGCCAAATCATGTCAAAAAATTAAAAAATGGGACTGAGGATGTCACTTACTGCAAAGGCCCTGCGTTCAGTCCCCAGTGCTGGGGAAAGCAAACCCAGAGAGAGCTGAGCAAACATGGTATTTAGGGTTGGGGGGAAAGTGGCAAAATGATCCAGTACAGAAGGGGAAGCAGATTCTTTGGGCGGGAGCAGGGAGAGCAGGCTGAGGGGAGACGGCTGCTTTTCATGTTTTAAAACTCTTGTATTTCTCTGGATAGACGACTGATAAAAGTAGAGCTAAAAATGAGGGAAAAAATTGTAAAAAGGGTTACTGGGGAAAAAAGAATTCAGCAGAAGCAGGAAATCAGAGCCAGAAGTGACAGAGAGACATGTGGGTGTCCTTTGTGAGGCCGCAAAGCCTCTGGGAGTGGCCGTGGGTTCTCACTGTGCGCCTGGGGCTGCCAGGCCCAGGGACCAGCCGGCCAGGGTTCAAGTCCCAGCCCCGCAGCCTGGCAGCTGCAAGGATCTTGCTGCACTTCGGTCTCTAAGAATATCCACCCAAGGTGGCTACCAAGCTGGCTGAGTTGGGTCCCCTTGCGAAATTCACAAATCAAAGTCCCAGCTGCCAGTTCCCCAGCATGCAACCTTGTTTGCAGAAAGATCAGCCTGGTGCGTGGTGCTGCACACCTGAAATCCCAGCACTCCAGGTGGCTGAGGCAGGAGGATTGTAAGTTCGAGCCCAAGCAGGGCAATTTAGTGATTTAGGGAGACCTTGTCCCACCACCACCACCACCCACAAAAACCAAGGTCTGGTGATGGAGCTCAGCGTGAAGGCCTTGGGTTCCAGCCCCAGTGCTGCAAAAACAAACTAAACAAACTAACAAACAAGAACCCCTGGGTACACAGAGAGAGTTGAAGACCTGAAGCGACACAGGACAGAGACGGCCACCTACGGGCTGGGGCGAGGGAGGCCAGGCAGATCTTCCTCTCTTTCTTACTCGGAGGAGCCGGGGAGAGAGGCCTCCGGTGCTCTCAGACCCACAAAACACCGGCCCTAGCAAACGAATTACCCAGATCACCAACTTCAGCGAGTGAGAACAGAACCGGAGACATAATAAACACTATGTAAATTAAGAGGACAATGGGAACGGGACCAAGCCTTGGCGAGGACACAGAACAAGCAGAACTCTCCAGAGGCGGGCAGAGCATTACGCAAGCGTGCGCGTCCCCAGGCCCGGGCCGCTGGGGACGCCCTGGGAGAGGCCAAGGTGAGCGACCGAGACTCAGCTGGAGGTGAGCTGCATGGCCGCCAGCTCCGGAAGGGCCGATGTGGGCTCTAAGCCTTTAACCGCACGCACTGCTGTATCATACAGCAAAGAGCCATCGCTGTGGCTATAACGCGGAGCAAGGTACACAGACCCGAGGGCAGATGCCGTGCCCGATCCTGTGTGGACCACGTCCCGGCTAGGGAAAAGTCACTCGCGGGAATGTCCTGTGATCCCCGGGAGGCAGAGGGGAGTTTCCGGGGAGCAAGGCATTCCCCCCACTCTAACGTGGGGCTGGTTGCATACACATGTATAAAGGGCCAAGAAAACATACTCTGCTCGTCCTTCACTGTTCCTTACATAGATGTATCTCAATTAAAAAAGATAAAAACTAGCAGGGCCTGGTGGCACGCGGCATTCGTCTCAGCACTCTGAGAGGCTGAGGGTGATCCTCCTGCCTCAACCTCCTCACTGGTGGGATTATAGGCATGCACCACCCTGTCCTGCTCTGAGCGGGGCTTCTGTGGGTTCCAATTCTGGCTAATATCCTGGGCTCTGTCAGAGAAGGCACACTCAGGCCAGTGAGATGGTCCAGAAAGTGAATTAAATCAGTAAAGAGGAGTTTGAAGCCAGGGTGAACCTGAGAAACCCAGGAATTTATGGAATTCTCAGGCAGGGGCTGGAGCCATCTTCATCCCGGTCCCAAGGCACAAGGATCCCCTGAATGACATTTGCAGGGGAGGGAATGGAAAGGAAGGAAGAGGAGGAGGGGAAAAAGTGTCCCAAAAGAGGGAGGAAAATAGCAAAAGATACAGAAACAGACTTCTGCATAGACTCTGTCCGGTGTGGCAGCCCCTGGATGTGGCTGCTATTGGTAAATCCAAACTGAAGAGCACTGTGGGCATTCAATACGTAGCAGACCTTCCCCCCAAACATAGAACATCTTAGCCGTTTTTGCGGGGGTGGAGTGGGGAATGTGGTACTTGGGATTGAACCCAGGGCCTTCACACTAACCTACACCCTCAGTTACTTTTAATTTTTTTTTTTTTTTTTGAGACAGGGTCTTGTTGAATTGCCAAGGCAGGGCTAGAATTTGCCTCCCAGAGTGCTGAGATTACAGATGTGCACCACTGCACTGGGAGAAACTGGAGGTTTTTCTTGACTTAAGGAGCCCATACGGTGGACCCCTGGGAACCTGTGCTCTCTATGGGAACAGTGGTCCTGCCCACCAGGTGACCAACCCTGGCCACCACTGATTGGTCCTGCTGTGGACTCCTGACTGGAGCTGGCCAAATCAGATTCTCCCTAGTGGAGATTCTCCCTAGTGGAGTCACTGGGAGACTGTGAACCAACCGCACTATAGAGGCAAAAATGAAGGCTCAGGAGTTGAACTGCCTGCTCCAGGCCCCACCACAAGTAAGAGTGTAGGCCCCCCACCCCCAGGAATCCAGCACCCTCTGCCTTGGAGCTCACTGCTGTTCAGTGTCCCCAGGGTACCAGAAGGAACTCTTGGGTGGTGGAAGCCACCACGACACCCAGGACTGTAAGGGGAGAGGGCGAAAGGTGGCTGCCCGGCGAGGACGTCCCTGTGGCCAGATGCTGAAGAGCCGG